>JADRCO010002405.1:0-13796 GCA_021464525.1 Rhizophagus sp. LPA8_4_AMF
CCATCTCGACTTCCTCTTAATAATAATTTAAATTCATATGGTAAATATAATTCTCTTATGTAAGTGAATTTACTTTTAATATCATTAACAATCCATCTCGAAATTAAAGAAATGATATTTAAATTAATAATTGTTGAATCAATAATTCCATCATTATTTCTACACCTAGTTGGTAAAATATTAACACTTGGTACACTATTAGGATTTAAATAAGACTCTAATAATTCTTCATAAAGTTGATGGTTTAAAAGTTTTTTATAAGGTCGTACTTTTTTAAAGAAATCTTCGGATGAAATGCTGAAAAATCTAATCAAAGGTAAACAATGTTGTAAAATATTTTCCATCGTTTTGAAATCATCGTCTGACCAGGTTGTAGGATCTGGAAGAAGTGTAGAATTTTTTTCAAGTCCCCATTTTAATACATGTTCCCAAATTTCAACTTCCTTCATTTGTAAATCATCTCTTTTAATGAGTGAAATCAAGGATTTTTCAGAAAGTGAAGTAAAATCAAATGACTTGAATATTTTTTGAGGAGAATTAGTCATACAATCTGTACAAAAATTTTGAAGTTTTAATAAAGGATTAGATTGTAAACCTATTTGATAAATAAGTCCAAAATGTTGTTCCATCCATTCAAACTCATTATTAATTAAATATTCTTGTAAATAATCAACTATTTCTTGAAGACAAAGTTTATCAGCAGCGTCTAATACTCTTAAAATTTCTGAAGGTTCCTTCTCATTTAACGTAATGATACCACCATAAATATACCTATGTTATAAAAAGATTAGTACATACATTATTAAATAGAAATAATTTTAATTTTTAAAAAGTTATTAAATTATAACTTACTCTAAAATAATCTGAAAAATTTCTGGTGAAATATTTGGAAACTTAATATGAATCAAGGTACCATCATTATTCTTTTTGTTAGAAGCTAAAGTTCGTCGCAAAAATGGAGAACGATAACACAGGACGATCATATGTGCACGAAATATTTTTACATTTGGATCTTCACCAACTTCAATAGTAATATCATAATACTCATCATCTTCTAAAACTTCAATGTAATTTTGACTTAATTTTGAAAAAAATTGTTTGGACATTTTTAATACTTAAGTTTGCGAAATACGAAGATAAAGCGGAGAAAAAAAAAAAAAAATATTTGTTACGAATGAAATGTTATACAAATAAAAGCTGACAAATGATATCCATTTTAAGAACTTAGACTAACCATAACCATATTAATACTTTATCCGATCAACGGATGATCACATACAAAGCCTTATATATTTTTTTAGAGTCATCGTAATTGCAATTAAGGTTTTTTTTTTTTAATGCAATAAAATTCATGAAATATAGATGAAATCACATATTCAAGTTTACTAAAATTCTAGTTCAAATAAAATGAATATAACACAAGAAACTTAAATAACAGGGACACGGTCAAATCCGCAAGAGAATTAATTGCAACCGCTTTATCATTGTTGATTAATAATTTTATAAGTCTAAAACACCTTACAAAGCTATACAAAAATTTTAATATGAACTAAAATTTAAATTTCTTATCATACGAAAAATATTATGAAATTCAGCTTACTTTATTTTAATTATAAAAATTACTGTAATGTATGCAATAATTTTGCGGATACTAGCAAAGATTCATAATCCACAAATAGTATATCATTACATATTATGGTTCGTTCACACAATTATTAAAAGCAAAATGGGACATCTAACTAAATAATATACAATTTGAGATAACATTTTTTGCCTAAAATTACAAATTTGAAAATAAATCAAAAAATGGGTCACAGAAATGATATAATCTGGTCTTTCGTTAAGTAGATTTATGTTATTTAAGGGTATTAATTATTAATGTTGATAATCATTAAAAATGTATTTAAAAATTATTTAATTTTTATCTTAAAATATTTCAACGCTTTTATTTTTACGCCGATTATGATTCGCAAAATCTTTTTTCTTTTTTCTAAAAAAAGTTTTCTCACTTACATTTTCAAATTCTGACAGAAGAATTCCTAAACAATTTTGAGTCTAAATCAAAATTATTTACTATGGAAGTTGGTGAGGACCCGAACGTAAAATACTTTGTACACATGATTATCCTATATTTCCGTTCTCCATTTTTACGACGAACGTTAACTTACAATAAAAAAATGATAATGGTGCTTTGACTAACATTAAATTATCAAATATCTCACCAGAAATTTTCCAAATTATTTTAAAGTAAGTTACATATTAATTATATCAGTATCATATTTATTATAAATTTTATTTATCGTTTAGATATATATATGATGGTGTTATTTCATTAATAAACAAGAACCTTCAGAAATTTAAAAATTCTGATTACTGCTGACCAATTAGCAATTACTACTTCATGAACTAATTAAAATACTTGATCGAAAATAAATCTGATGGATGGAAAAACATTTTGAACTTATTCACCGAACAAGTTTTCAATTTAACTCTCTTTATTAGAACTTCAACAATAATGTACAAATTTAATGGTTAAATCTCTTGAAAAAACGTTAGTAAATGAAATGAAAAGTGTATAATTTTAACGATATGTAAATATACCCAAAATTAATTATTAAAACACTGGATGATCAAAGAGAAAACCGAAATAAAATTGTATGAAATCCGTTATGTGTAATTCATCAATGCATCCACAAAAAATTATTAAATATTATTACTTTTCTTTTTTTTAGATTCATAGAAGCTATGAAAGTTGAGTAAACCCATCAACCCATATTATAGAACTAATAGTTATACTGTATATTGGTAATAATATATTTAATTTCTTTAATATTAGTTTTATAAAAATATAGAAATTTAAACGAGAATATTGTAATATCAAATGATTATAATGTCGAAAATTTATCAATATTTATTTATTTAGTTTATTTAATACAATACATCACGCTAGAAAGTATGCAAAGTCGAAATTCTTTAAAATTATTAACAAATTAAAAATCCGATTTTTATATCTTTTTATACAAATGCAAAATATTCCCAAAATATAATAGATAAGGGTAAGTAAAAAAAATATTATTTGCTTCGAAATCAATTATAACGAGTTCTATATTGCAATGCTATCTTTTATGATCGTTGATTTTATTCTTTAAACTTCAAATGGATGTAACTTTAAAGTTGCTTTTAACACAAAATTTATAAATCTTTTTAAGAATTATGCTTATGTAACATATATGAAACAATGAAGAAATTTATAATGAGTTTGGTAATAATGTCGATCCCATAATAACGGTGAAACAATATGAAAAAACAATTAACGGTTAGATTGATTTGCATTTTTTTTAAAAAAAAATTGAATTCACTTAAACGAAAAAAAAATGAAAGAAAAATTCGTTTACTCATTTTTCATTTATTAATTTCAACAGAAAAAAATATGTCTAAACAATTTTTCCCAAATTTAAGTCAAAGTTATATGGAAATTTGAAAGATGATGAGTATTATGGTATTACTATTGAAGTTGGTGAGGATCCAAGCGTAAAAATATTCCGTTTACATATGATTATCCTATGTCATCGTTCTCCATTTCTACGACCATCTTTGTCTTCCAACAAAATAAATGATAATAATGTTATAATGTTGCTTCAAAGCTAAGTGCCACATCTAGAATGGGATTGTCATCTTCTCCAAAACAGAAAATAAATAATATTTTTATGTTTTTTTTCAAATTTGTTAATAAGATTTCCTGTAAAAACTTTTATCAATTAGACAGATTAACTGGTGAAGAAAATGATTAAATTTGCCAAAGGTAGACACAAGTACAGCTTGCACAAGGTTTATAAAAGAATGTAATTTAATATTCGTCTCTTTTAATGATACAATCTACAGTTTTTAAAACTTGAAGGAATGGATAAAGGTAATTTTGGGAAGAATTTTTTTCTAGTATATTTTTATTTTCAATTATTTAGGTGATGCTTTTGGAGACTCGACTTTCAGAAACTTGCAAAATTAAAAAAATGTCAAAAATATTTTTATAATTTATATACCGGACATATGGCCAATGACCATTCCTGTTTATCTTGTAACTCGATATCAATAATATGTCAGACATATGTTTGAAATGGGTACAGTAAAATTTACAGACAGTCATTTTATAGACATGAAATTAACCGACGCTATTTTGCTGACTTCCATTTTACCGACAAGAAAATTTACCTACCCCATTTCACTGAAATACCATTTTATCGACGTAAAATTACTCGACTTGCTATTTCACCTAGCTGTGCCCTAACTCCTTATTGCATCTTAATTTCAAATTATTTCAAGTGCTAAATGCAAAAGTTCAACGAACTGATTACAAAATTAATAATGCAAGATTATATAGCACCAACCAAATTTAAGGGCTTAACTAATAAATAAATAATTGTTACTTATTTAGGTAAAATATTTGTTGTTTTTTATTGATTAATGATTTAGAAAGTGATGAATACAAATAAATAAATTTTAATTATCTATAGTAAAAAAAAATAAAATAGTTAAAAAAATCCAGGATATTTTTCAAAAAAAACTTCATGATTGTGAAATACTATGTCGCGGCAAAATGGGGATTCGTTGAAATGGTGGTAAAATTGGTGAATACGGTTTGTGGCGTAACCGTTACACTCCGGCTAAAAGTAAAAAGATTACCAACCATTTAAATGGATATTACGTAGTAACTACTTTCTGATCATATTACTTGCCAATGATAATAATATCCTCAGAGATTTATGCGGAATGCTGATTAAGTATTAAATATCTTTATTAACTCATTAATGAACAAAGAAATTAATTATAATTAGTATATTATAGATTTACGATTATTAATAAAGAGATGCGTTGCTAATTTTAAAAAAGAAAAGAAAAGAAAAAGAAAAAAGAAATTAATTTGTACATCATAGCTTGATAAAGTGTATAAAATATTCTAAAAATATTATCATCCTTTTCCAATAACAATTTAAAGCACTTTTAGTTCTACATTTCTTTTCCTTTGTCTTTTGCATCTCTCCAGAAAGAAATAATGAGACTATTTTTGGCTCAATTATTTAAGTTATACACTTTCTTTTAGTTGTAGGAGTTCCTCTAGTTCGTCGAAAAGGTAGTTGTGAAGGCTTGATGTGTTTTCAATAAAATACCTTAATCAAGTGAGCAGACATACCATTTGAAGAGTTATGTCCTGAAGAATACTCTTTATATATAGCTTTCATTTGTTCCCGTAGATCAACCAAACGTAATGCTGATAAATTGTGCCTCATGACCCGGAAGTCATTTTGACTATGGCTGTATTTATTAAGATGATGAAATTTGTATAGATCGTACTGAATTTCCAGAAATCCCACATGCTTTTTGTATTAAAAAATGTGGTTTACCATTCAATAATTTTACCGTCCTGATCTCAAAAGCTGTGGATCACATGATTACAGTGTTTCTGCACCAGTGAATATAATGATTGCGATGATGATATATTCAATCAATATGAATCCAATACTTCAGTCTGTATCTTATAATGGTCGTATCACCGCTTCTGCTAATAATGTAAACAATTTCACTAGAATTATAAATAGTTATAATGGGAAAATATCAAATTCCGTTTTAATGGAGGCTCCTCGGAGAAAGTACAAGCTTATGCTGCTTGCTTGGATAACTGACTGATTTATTTAAAAGCTGATGACATGTAAATAAACTAGCTAATTTTTTTTATCTAATACCCACAGTTTAATAATAATATCTTCATACTCTATATTGCTTTTGTAAAATGGGAGAGTTGAAACAGGGTAAAAAGGAAATTTTATCAAAAGTTAGAAAAGTTTAGAAAGCCTTACTAGATATAATAAAGAAGATCTTAAAAATAAATAAATAGCAACATTTTTTTTTTAAAAAAAAAATATAACTTCACTTAATATTTCAAAAACGCTAAAATGTTGAAATTACGCTATGAAGTCTATAAAAAAAACGCGTTTATTATTAAAAATTATAAGAAAATATTAAATTAACAAAATATGAAAGAAAAAAAGAAGGAAAATTATTGACGATAATGTAAAAAATAAAATATTATAATTTAATTTAAAATCGTACTAAAAAAAAATAAATCATTTACAAATTGTAATTCCAGTTTAAATAATATTTATTTTCATTTATGTTTAAACATATTTTTAACATATTATACAATTAACTTTTCCCGACATCGAAATGACAATTTCTCGAGATCATATTACGAAAATGATTTACAAAATACTCATATGGGCCGATTTGACGCATCATACCAATAGTAACCAATTCCCATTTACTATGAAATTATCACATGCAATGCGTCAAATCCGCCCATATGTTGATTTTACTGCGAAAAAATAAAAATAAAAATAAATTTTTTTATATAATAAATAAATTAATGATCTTATGAGCTAAATATTTCATGAAATTTATTACAATTATTTACATTTTAAGAATATCGTCAAATTTATTAATTTGAAATATTGTAAATGAAATTAACATTAACGAAATCTTAATTTATATTCAAATGTATTAGATATTAATGACAAAAAATATGAAATGCATGGATATTATTTTTGCTCAATTTATTTTGTGTATCTATTTATAAAACACTGTCTGTGTAGTCTCGCAAAACAATATTTACTTATCAATAAAACTAATTAATATTTAAATATTTGCGATTTATAATGTGTTATTGTTAAATACTATATACTCGAGATAATATCATGTCGGGAAAAAATGCTTTTCGGGAAAATGTCCATTCAGGAATTTGTCTTATCGGGAAATCATTGTCGGGAAAAGGTTATGTCAGAAAATGGATGTCGGGAATCGGTCCGCCAACGGTCTATTGGCTGTAGTTATTGAAGTCATCACATGACGGACTATTTTAATCGATCAAACAAAAAGGTTTAAACGTTTTCAATTTTTAGTTAGATTGATTGCAAATTATAGTCAAAAAAAAATTATATTATATATTATATATATTCCATTGTTAATAGACATTTTGTGGATGTTGCTTCGGAATTATTTTATTTGCATTTGAAGAAGCAACTCTCCCAGGAGCGAGTGGGGCACTTGGAGCATGCGTAATTATAAGTATACCATATGTAAAATGTACACTGCAATAGAACCGTGATTTTCCGGCAATTTTAGCTGGTATTCAACATCAGAACTAAAAGCGTCAAGTTTTGCAGGAACTTATTGTATGACTCGTATCAGATTATATAAAGTGCTATGTTTACTAGAATCCCAAGTAAAGACGACCTATTAATTGTTAAACAATTAGAAAATTTTAGATAAAGTAACAAATAAAATGTTGTACATACATTATCATCAACCAAGGCAACTACAATTTAACCATTATATAAATTAACTTTTTTGATTTTTTCGATAAGATATTTTTTGTGTTTGACAACTTTAAGCATACTTTTTTCATGAAATTTTTTTGACTTTCAAGATTTTATTTGATAGAATTATTGCTGCGAATATTAATTAAGAAATAATAGCTTTTTCCAAGACCTTACTGTCATCACAAAGACAAGTTACGTTTTTATTTTACCAGAAAGAAAAATCATTGCATAATATTTTCATTTAGTTGTACTTAATGCAGTGATACCTTTACAATTTTATTAAATGATTTACAAAATTCACCACCTCATTTTTAGATAATAAATTTCACTGATTTGTAGCCGGGGATCTTAAGTTATATAATTTCAATGGTGACTATATAGAGGTCTTCTTTGCCGATGATTTCCAATGCAAAGTAGCCAAGTAATACATTTTAGCCCAAAATTTACACATAAGACCAAAGCAAAAGATCTGACCGAAAAAATAAAATCAAACTTAATGTGAAACCTAATTTTAAATAATATTTTTTATATTTATAATGAACTTTCATTGCTAAGCCATACCTTTAAATGGTAAAATTTTGATAACAAAATGGTATTAATGTTAATCAATTAGTAATTCTTGTAAGATTTATTAATAATGCCAAAGCATTATCTAATTAACTAGTTTACTGGTTAGAAAAATTTAAGGAAATAAATATTTAAAGATATCATTAACATGATGAATCATGAAGTACACAAATGGCTACCTTTTAGAAGAGAAAGTAAACAATGGTTAATTGATAATTTGATACGTACAAAAGCTTAAGTTACTAGTACATTATCATGGAATTTTATTTATAAAGTTATCATAGATACTAAAACATTTAAAAATATTAATTATTAATGAATGAATACTTATTTTAGGATAAGTAATTTATAATGCAACTTCCATTTATTAAATTGAAATAATATTTCTATCTGTTATTTTAAATAACTAAAATACTAAATAATTAATCATTTTCATTTACAAATTTATAAATATCAGTAGATAAATAATCATAATTTATAACCTTAATATTATGTAACTTAAATTCCTCAACTTCATCTTTCAAATTAGACAAATCTGTATATTTCTTATTATAATTTAAAGTGTTGTAAGTATTCTTAATAGCCAAATATTCGACTCTTCTCTTTTCCATAGTATAAATAGTATATTCTTTTATATATGGTAAAATATTAATATCATTACTAAATTCTCGCGTCATGATATTATTAATTAACAATTTCTTAAAGTAAGTATCTTGAGAATTTTTTAAGAATATTTCAAAATCTTTTGCTCTAATGTAAAGAACCAAATTTAAATATTCAAGTTTAGAAGGAAGTGTTTGTCCTAAATTTTGTAATATTAACTCGATATTACTATCTTGACAATTCCCTACACTGATTGAAAGATAATTAAGTTTTTGTTTAATATTTTCAATTAAACCAAATATTGGAGAAGTAACGTGGGTTTCAATTCTATGTAAATCAAGAAATTTGATATTTCTGCAATATTTTATAATTAATTCTAATAATTGTTGTTTAAATGGTTTATTATAATTAGCAACTCCAAATCCATTCCCATATCCGAAATTTTCTAAATAATTCCCAGATTTTTGCAATAATGATTGTAACAAATCAATTTGCAAATTCCCACTTATAAATAAAGATTTTAATTTAAATGGTTTGGTTAAGTTAATAATTTGTTGAATAAAATTATCTAAAGAAGTACAATAAATGATATGAACTGATTCTAAAACATTTAATTTTTCAAATACTTTAACTAATTTATCTATAACAGTTAACTTGATATAATAGAAAATGATTGTATTTAAGGTATTTGAAAAATTAGAACATTTTGATAATAATAATGATTGATATAAAGATAAATTATCATAACCTAATAATATTCTTTTAAGATTTTGATGTGAATTAATTATTTGTGATATACGATCATTAGTTATCGTATTAGAATTTAAAATAGAAATTTTTAAATTTCCAATTTTGTTAATGAAATTTGGATTTTGTAAAATCATCTCAAAAATGTTATCACAATATTTGTTACAAAATGTGTTTATCTCAATTTCAAAAGTATGTAAATTTACTTCATTTTCAATAAATAACTTAATTAATGACATATTAATCAATCTTTTAAATTCAGTTACTGATTCTAAAATTAAAAAATGTACATAATATTTATTACTGAATTTTGATGTTCTATCATTAGTTCCTAACCACTTTTCAATAGAAGGAGTAATTTTACATATGTTCAAATATCTTATAAAACTAGGATAATTAAAAAGTGTATTTGAAGGTATTAATAAATAATCAATGATTTGATATTCATTTAATTTTGTTTTTAAATAATCATTCAAATTATTTAAGTATACTTCAATAAAATTATAATTTCCTGAAGGAATCGAAAATGGATTTTCCCATAATAATGGAATCGCTAAACGACACCATAATCTATTAACTAAAATACATGAATGTAAGGTTGAATAATCATTCTGAAAATTTTTGATGATTTCATATATTAATTCAGGTAAATCTCCTGAAAATATTTTCGAGCATGACATATTGTAAACGAAAAGTAACGTAGTATCATTTTATTGTAAGTCCGAACTAAAGTTGAATTTATATTCAATTTTCGGAGTATAATTCCGATTTTGTCGCACAATTATTAATGCAATAAATTGTGTGTAACATGTTTTAATAATTTAGGCGCAGTTTTATTTAAAATTACTGAAAATGTATTATGCAGATCATAATTTAGGAAGCCGAGAAGGTTGCACGGGTATGTTATATCAACTGTTTATGATCGTCAATTAATTATAACATTTGTAACTACCTTTAAAATAGTTGCTCCAAATTTTCAGCATGAAGAATCAGATGAAGAAAGTGAATTAAGTGATAGTGATGAAGAAGATAACCGGAGCTTGATACTCCAGAATAATCAACGTCACATCGCCATCAAACTCGATCTAAAACAGCAGCAGCATCAACTATACAGCCTGCACAAGACATTCTTAAATAATGAAACGGACTATTTATAATTCATTGTTTGTTTATTGGAATGAACCTATAATGATTGGTCTTTTAGCATCTCTTTTAGATCCGCGGCTGAAACACTCTCTAATTGGGATGAAGAAACACGTAACAAGGCAAAACAGAATTGACACACCAATTTAAAGAATTAATTGATTTAAGCTCAGTACAATCATCCTCATTTGTAGTTTAAGTCAACAACGACGTCATAGTCGATTGCATTCTTCTATTTTTGGTGTATAGGTAGGAAACAGTAAATCCCTTTCTGAATTAGAATGTTATATTGGATCCTGTTCGTACACTAATTGCTGATCATAGTGTGAATCCTTTTGAGTGGCGGGCAATCCGGAAAGCTCAATTCCCTAATGTAGTTAAATTATCTAGAAAATATTTATCTATTCCCGGTTCATCTATACCAGCGAAAGATTATTTTCTGATGCGATTAATCAAATTACTGTAAAACGTACATGTTTAGATTCAAAACTTGGTCGTAAAAGATGTTTTTAAAGAGAAATTCAAATGCAATTCATATATTTAAGTTAGAACTTAAATAAAAAAAATCCTTAAATCTGTTACTGTAATACTGAAACTGAATGTTAAAATAATGTTAAATCACTAAAATGATTAGTTAAATACATAAAATAATTTTTAATGTTTTATTTGATAATTACGAAAAAAAAATACATAAGCAAAAATTAATATTTTTGCTAAAAAATATTAGAAGGTTTAACCCGGTTTTAATAACAAACTGGGTTAAACCATTTCAAATATTGTGCCAATAGACCACCCGATTTCAAAAATTACACGGACATCCGGGTAACCATTTATGACACAGTTCCAATCTTTAATTTTTTTGTGCCATTCTGCGGCCGGAATTTACGGTATCATTCATCATATGATTACTGTAGATGAATTATTATGAGACTAAAAATATCATTAACACGTAAAAATCGTGTTATTAGTAATTCTTATCTTTCTACTGAAAGTTTGCAAACAAAAATCTAAAAACTGAAAATTTTTATAAATATACTTTGAATCACCATCACCAGTGTCACGTGAATAAGCACACAAATCACTGAATACAACTTTAGCAAATGATCTTGCAGAAGATTAGGTGCAAGAAATCATAAAAAAAGCAATGCTACAAAAAAGAACAGATATCTGAAACAGAAAGCCTTGAGTGAAGCCAGGTACAATTGCAACAAGCTTGTTTAAATTCAAATCAAGTACCATTGAGTATGAGATGATGGTGTTGAGTGGAGAGATATCATCTTAGGTGGAGCAAGCACAAAACTAATAACAGAAATGCCCTTGGAAAGTAAAGAAATGAAAGAAGAAAAAGAAGATTATTTAGAGGAGAAGATAGCGAGCATGAATATATTTGGAGTTTGCATTTACTAAAACCTATATCAATAAAAGGAAAAAGAATAAAAATGTATTGGTAAAAGTGCAAAGAGCAAGAGAATGAAGTTGAATAATAATTTGAAAAAGGGTTATAGAGGAAAAATAGAGGGGAAAATGAAAATAGTTTTTAGATAGATAAATATTTTGAATATAGGGTGTGACCTAGCTAAATATTCATCAATTAAAATATCAGTCATTTGCTCTTGTTCTGCTATTATTTCACGAAATAACTGTATATCCTCTTCTGTTGTCAGTAGAAGAATCTTGTCAGGTTCAAAACCTATATCTTGAGATACTATATCACGTAATTAAGCCATGTTATATAGTATGTGATTTTTTTTTTCGCAGATTACTCCAGAACAATTAATAAGGCAACTCTGGAATAAAATTTCACTCGTTATCATATACAAATATAAAGAATCAAATTCTGGTGTAACGTTTGTATGTAAACATTAATAAACAAACTGCGGTATGTCAACCCATTAAATTTGTTCTTACATGAGCTTTAAAAATTTTAAAAATTTTGCGGAATGTAAGTATAATGTAAATCATAATAATTTATCATTGTTACTTTAGGTCTTGTTATGGCGGTAGCTAAATATTGCCGGTATCGATTCATTACAATAACTTATGTTGAGTAATTATCTAGGATTATTTACCCAATTGTGATTATATCATTATTAAGTTACATAAAAAAGATTAAAAGCCGATTTAATAATTTACAATTCTAGATGTTAAAGATCATACAAAAATATAAGTTAATGACGAAAGTACAATTTATAGACATAATTATTATGTTTCGTTTTAGGAAATTTTTTTTTTTTTAATATGTAAAAAAAAAAAGATTTTATTAACTCTTATGAAAAAAGTGTGGCTTAAATTAAGTTTCATATTTTTAATGCTGAAGAAACGTAATTAAATTACGCTAGCTGATAATTCAAATAAAAATGTTAATAATAGTAAATTCATTCTTAAAAGAATGGATCAAATGTGACAATCTAGACGTCATTTAATACCTTTTAAAGAATTTTAGTTGAAATTTTAAATCTGAAGTTTGGTTTAAGTTATGGCAATAGTTAAATTGGTACAATGTCATTTTAACTTGCTATTTTCTATAACAATAATAGATTGTGTGAACAAAAGACTAAGTCAAAATAAAAAAAATGGTGGTAAATTTAATCGACAAGTAGATCGCCAAATTACATTTAAGGTTTTCCAGAATGAAATATTTTTTGATGAAGTTATTTGAAATAGAAACTTTTCTTCCGCCTTTATATTCTTCTTTTAGAACCATTCTATCAACTTCTTTTTTGAAACAAATAGATATGGTTAGACTTAAATTAACATTATTGTACAATAAGTACAACCGTTCTATCGCTTTTTTTTTATGAAACAAATAGATATGGATAGACTTAGATTAACGTTATACAACATGTATAAATAAAGTTAATGCATTTATCTCCGATGGCAAACTATAAATATGTTGAATTTTCAATACTTGCTTATACTGTAACATAGTAAAATGGAACTTGTAAGTGTAAATGATGGAAACTCCTTTGATCCAACACCAAAATTGAAATCTAGTCCCGTACCAATTTATTTTGTTTCTTTTAATTTGGATGATGATAATTGTATTCATTGTGGAGAAAAATACACAGAAACATTTACTTATTTGCAAAAATATTGCAAAAAATGTTTGTCGTGTTATCTATCTAATATAACTGATAATAATATATACTTGGACGTATATTTATTCACAAAGGACTTGGAATGTAATGAGCATGAAATAAGTAGAACAATAGTGCCACAAAATATTCAAGAATGCTGTAAAAATTGCTTTATAATATTAGCTTTTAAACAAATATCTGCTGTTTATTTTAATCTGTATTTGGATGATCCATACATTTTATACAAAAACATAATTGAAAGTGAAAAATACTGTAAACTATGTGGAAA
>JADRCO010002406.1:0-13790 GCA_021464525.1 Rhizophagus sp. LPA8_4_AMF
TAGCACTTAGTTTCATAACCATTAGAAGGATTAATATGAGAGATTTCATTAGAGGAGACAGGGAGTGTCTGGTTTTTCCGTTTGTTTATCAGAGAAAGCAAGAAAACATAAGAAAGTTATGATTCTTTCACATTTACATCCGATATTTACAAAATAATTTTGAAAAAAATTTAGTGCGAAAAAGGTGGTTTTTTATAACAAAATTTAATGCGAGAAAGACGTTTTTTTTATAAAAAAATTTAGTGCGAAAAGGGTGATTTTTTTTATAAAAAAAATATTTAGTGCGAAAAAGATGGTTTTTTTTATAAAAAAATTTAGTGCAAAAGAGGTGGTTTTTATAAAAAAAAACGCGTAACGTGATTCTTTCCATTACGAAATTCTTGGTTTCAGATGGTAATATTTTTATGCAAAAAATTACTCATGTAAAGTAAGTTTAGCTGGTACTCATAATTAGTCAAAAAGTTGGTAACATAACCGAAACGTTCATATGATTATTTAGTAATTATGTGGCAGTCTAATTATTTTCACATGAGTCATTGTATATTAAACTTATGCAAACTTTTTCATATACTTGAATGAGTCATATTTTCTTAAAATTATCTTCATATGAATCATCGCAATCAGATTTGGAATAAAATTTATCCGTTAAAACACTTATCCGTCAAATAATAATATTGAGGAAGTTTTTTCCACTTAGTGCGACCAATCCAAATCATACACTAACCACTATTTATTAAATTGATATTATAGACGCTTAAATTAATAAAACTTCACTCGTAGCTTTGTCATATTGATATACTATGGAAAATGATCGATCACGTGAGTTTCTCTGTCTCTCACGTGATGTCGTCCAATGAAATCGCAAGCTTTATCTTTTTTCGCTCCGGACTTGCAACGGTTTCCGTTTCCCTAGTATATCGGTCACAGAACCGAATGATGAGTCAAATCTTCATTAATTATAACATCATAAATAATCTTTATATGAACTTTCTATAATTAATTTACATCTTTTTTTTACTCTACTTTATTAAATAAGTGTGTTATCACTTATCAATTGTGTTAATGCTATATACTCGTATGTTGATGTTATTGTCCATAGCGGAGCGAACTCAGCGAAGGACTGTTACGTTCGCCTGTTCGCAATGAACTTTATTTGGCTATACAGTATAAGCAAAAAACTCGATTTATCATTGAATTTGCTTACAACACCCGGTTTAAGGTGCCATTTAGGGTAAGGATAATATGTAAATGATATAGGAAAAAAAATCATTAAGACATCTACGGATCTACCGGCGATTTGATATTCATTTATTAACGGTTTTATGTTTAATATATATCTGACTCGTGTTAATCGTGTATTTCTCATTAACTTTAAATTAGGTTATTTATTATTTTATTGAACTTAGTAATTCTAGAAATATATACTAAAATAATATGTGCAGTGTCTCACTTCGGAAATTTTAACGGTTCCATTACCAGTGCTTAATAAAAATATCGGACTATGTAAGTCTATGATTTGCTTATTAAAATATCAATTTGTCATATTTTGTTACACACAGTGCAAACGCAAACGATCCTTGAAATATCGGCTTCACTTACACTAAATTATAACTTAGAATTATGTGATCTCAAACCTTTTGTTGTTTCATCATAAATTTGTATGATCATCTCTATTAAGTTTGTTTCATTTTTGTTTGAAAAAAAGTCCTTTGATGATAACGTCATAATAACTTTTCCAGTTAAGGTTAATGATAGAACTTTTGAACAAAATGCTGTTGTATTTTCTTATTAATTTTGACATCCTTTATTGTTGTTTTGATAGATTAGTGATAATCACCTTAGCAGAATATTATATATCGATAATTTTTTAATTCGACACTATCATCCTTTACAGTCACCGATGACTGTTTTTGGGAAATAAAAACTTTTTATACTGATCAATGTAAAACGTTGAATTAGTATCGGTACAGAAAAAAAACTGCAAAACAAACTCTTTTTGTACAGTACGAGAGCGATACCTCGTTCATGACGACCAAATGTAAAACTTAGACATCGTCAAGAAAGTGTCACTGATGGTTCTGAAAAAATTGGATATAAATTAAATTTATTTATTCGCCTCTTCTGAATCAGGATCTATGACCAATTATCTTTTTTTAAAATATCAGAAACAGTATTTTGCTTGACTTTATATAAGTACTTCTTAGGTAGATCGTGGTATTTTTTGTAATGCAAACATAGTTGACGCTTCTGTGCGTGTGTTAAAATAACTCTTTTTCTTTGTTGAGAAGAATCTTGAGCGGCCTTTCTTTTTATGTATTGTTGAGACATTGTTATTCATAATAAACGCGAAAATAGTACCTTTCTTGATTTATTGATATACATATTTTAAAAAACTAACATTGCGCATTACAACTTCACCAAATTTAGCCATTCCTAAAGAAATTCATAAGCAATAAGCCAACGTTACATGCGCGGAAAGTTGCCGGTGCAACCTAAGCTATAAGGAGCCACGTGACTTAACCGGTATATTATGTGTTGCTATAGTTACTATAAAGGGGAGTATGATCCCTTCATTGATTCTATCTCAAAAAATGATATACTTTATTCGTTCAATCATTTTTGATAATCAAAGTGTATTTGTTTTCCAGCCGTATGCCTGATTAGCATATATTGAATAGGTGTATCCTATTATCTATCTAAGAAATGAAGCTCCTTTTTTAGTAAGAAATAAGAATACTGATTTTAATCAATCGACGCACTTGACATACCTCGTTTGCCATAGACCGGTCTAGGTCTTTCCTTTTTTGGAATAATCATATACGTAGATCACTGGCTAAATATATGTCGCACTATCACCCTTTGATCGCGACTTTAATTTTATATCTTAACAAAAATTTTAGGAATTCAATCAAATGCTGATAATGTAAATTATTTTTGTTTGTTCTTCTCTATGGAAAGGCGTTACATGGTAATGCAAATATTGGTATTACACGAAAATAGGCGTAATAAAATTTATTTAAAATTATAAGATATTCCTGAATAGCTTTTATATCCTTCCTCTTATATAAAAGCACTTCATATAATTGAGCAAGTGTTTCGCTTTAATCAGATTTATTATTAGTATTATCTACCATGATTGCTAATAATAAAGTAATATATTTAATGCGGAAAATTTTGAGTTCGGAACGATGACCGGAGTGGTTTGGAAGATTTTTGCTGGGCCACATATGTGTACCCCTGTGCAACAAAAAATAGGTGGATCATGCGAAGCCTGTGCAACATATATTGAAAAGATATATATACTAACCAGTTCCTCTATTTTTTCCAGAACAATCATGAGAAAAATGTGAAAGAGTGCTAGTTGCAACACAGGACCTACCCTATAAGTAAATAATACCGACAAAAGCATATGTTATGAAAGGCCGAGAACTTTGTAATTTCGAGATCTACAAGAGCTAGCTATCTTTGTGTCTTGCAAAGAAGATCTCCAAGTGAAGAGGTATGAAGATTCCGTTTGCATGTGCTTTCGTAGCTTTCTTGACATCATACGACAATGCTAATCACTCTTCTTATTTCCTTATCTTTTTCCCCAGAAAGATATAAAGCATGTAAGAACTCGTGGAAGTTCAGCCAACATTCCCGCAAAAAACATTCCCGTAAAAATAACCAAAAATAAGGTATGTAGTATGTACAGTAAGTTACGTATGCTTGGGAGCGAGTTTTTTCTCACTATGGGCTCTTATATTTAGGAAAGAAAGATGACTTCCAGTCAAGACAGATAATGATATTGTAAGTCTTAATTTCTGCTTCCGTAATGCAGAAAATAAGAACATAATTTTTGCGATCGAGATTTCTAAGGACAAACAAGTCAGTGAGAAAGTTGGGCCAATTGATTGTAATGACTTTCCCCGTCAAATTTACCCTAATGAAAAACCTATGCGAACAGAAGACAGGATTTTCTCCTATTTCGACGGGACACCTGATGATGAAGACTGTATCCACATCCGAATTCTTCCCTATCGAGTAGTTAGAAATTTTTTATTCATACTATGTAATGGCGATGTAATTCGCAAACATTATTTTTTTATGTATCAGTTGCTCCGGTAATGTTTTTTTTATTTCTTAAATAAAGCATAACTTTATTTTTTATTATACAGTATATGGAATTTTTATTAAAAAAATCTTGGTAATATAAAAATTTTGGAACTATTGATTATTATAATTACAATAAAAAAATTAGTATAATAAAATAAAAAATTAAATAATAAAAAATAAAATCATAAAAAAAAATCAAGAAAAATGCGTTATAGTATATATTTTATATATTATAAATATTAACTGTTAACGTAGTTAACAGGTGAATTCTAACTCTCATTTAAAAATTTGGACTAGTTTGTTGCTGATTAGTATCCCTTTACTTTCTAGTTTCTACCGAACAGTCTTCTGAATCGATCTGAAGTAAACCATAGGCCAATTACCGCTACAATAATTCCAAGAATGGCACCACCAACACCAGTGCCGATAGCAATTTTGTCAGAAGTACTCAAAGGTTCCGAAACTGGCGCAATTAATTTTGCACACTCACCAATAACTTGAGGCGAAGAATCAGAAGTCAAAGATAAGTTAGTCAAGAGAGGATTATTCGAACAATTTAATTCTTGTAGATTTTTGCTTACTGGTATATTTAACTCAGCAAGATGATTATTGCTAACATCTAAATGTGTAAGTTCTGGGGCCCTAATAAAGTCTGCTTTCCTTATATAATTATTAGAGAGATTTAACTTTCTAAGTTTTGGAAATGAAGCTGATGACCCCCAAGTTCCCGAACGAGAGTTATGAGAATAATCAATTTCTTCTAAGTTAGACATATCCCCAACAGTGTTATGTCCAACTGAACCGTGAGTTATATTATTAAAAGACATATTTAACTTACGGAGATTAATCCAACCCCCGTCCTTGTCTAAGGCACCTTCTAGGTTCTTGTTACTAATGTCTAGCTCAACTATCTCTTCCCTCCTTTTTCCATAATTTTCTTTATCATCCCCGTTTATACAAGTGCCGTTTATAGGGTAGTTATTATCCAACCATTCTTGGGCGTTTATCATGTTTTTAAATTTGTTTTTATTATGTTTAAAAATTATTTTTTTCTTGTAGTGCTTCCAGTTTGATGCGCTTTTTTAAAGTCCTTGCGACTTGGTCAACCTACTGACAATGGTAAGACCAGTGGTGGCATAGTGAGTACGGTAGAAGAATCAATTAAATGTGGTACATACAGTATGCAGTATGCAATACAGTGTATAAAATCCGAAAAAAAAAATGTGCACGCGTGCACATAAGAAATTTCTTTTGTACACGTTACAAAAATTTTTGTGCACTATAATTTTAAAAATAATTTTGTGCGTACTAGTATTAATTTATGATATAAAACGGCCTAAAACCTAATTATATGATTTTATTTATTAAAATATAATTAATAATTACATATTTACATTAAAATGTTCCATTATATTATTATTATATTTAAAAAAAAATGAAAATAAAATTGTATTATTAAATTGCCCGATCTTTAGAAGCCCAATGATTGTAAGTTGCTAAATAATTGAATTTTTTTATTTACGTATTTTGTGATTGTGATACCTTCCATTTTTATTACGCTTTAAAATAGTCAAAGAAAAATTATTATCAATTTATCATCAGATGCACATTTCCTCATTGTACCAGTTCTTTTAGTGATCTAGTGATGTGAGATACATAATTTTATTATATTTTATATACTTATAACTAAGAATCAAAAGTTCAAAACTAATAAAACTGATATCAATTCTTTTAGTCATCAACTTTTAAAAGACATGAAAGAACTCATACTGGAGAAAATCCTACAGATGTTTAAAATGTGGAAGAACCTTTACAAGACGGTATAATATTACTAAATTTCATCAAAATAAATGTAAACAAATTTTGTTCTTAAATCAAAATAAAAGATTTTTTATTACGATGAAAATTGAAACTTTCTAAATACAATAAAATTGTAATGTTGTGATTTAATTTATTTTTACGCGCAGACTTTTTTTAGGTATAGAGATAAACTGTACTGTACGATCGGCTAAACTGTACGAATTTTTTTTCAAAATTTATCGTACAGTACAGTACAGTGAAAGCGCTATATTGTACTGTATGATAAATTAAAAATTCGTACAGTATAATTTATTACTATGAATTTATATTTATAATAGGAATGTAGATAATTTTTGACATAGTACTGATTATCTTAGCTGTTAGTTCAAATAATAACTTTTTAACCTACACGTTTTTCACTTGTAACTGCACTTTTCTCGTTAAAATAAATAAATTAAATTAAAATAATTAACAATTTTTTATTAATCATCATTACAATTGAAATTTTATTAACATTATTGATTTACATAAAATTCTTTTTACAAATTGACAGATTTTAATGAGTTTTAAAGAGTATTTATTTAATATTAATATTTTTTTATTTTCAAAACTGCCTCTTAAATCAAAAAGAGGAAAAAATAGAGATAGGATAAAGATGAAAAGGAACAGAAAGCAATGAAAGGAAAACATCATGAGTAGAAACAAGTGTCAGGAATTAAAAATACGAAAGTGAAGTGCCAGGAATGAAAAAAAATGAAAAGAAACCATCAGGAATAAAAAACAACAAAAGGGAAATGTCAGGAATGAAAAACAACAAACGGGAAACGTCAGATGGAACGTATCAGGAATGAAAAAAAGAAATATAAGAAAGATGTTAGGAATGAAAACAATAAAAGGGAAGTGACAGTAACGAAAAAAAAACATTAGAAATAAAAAAAGAAAACCACCGCCCATGAAAAAGAAGAAATGATTAATAAATTTCAAAATCAAAAAGAAGTAACAGAAAACAATAAAATAATAAAAAAAAAAAGACATACTTCAGTTCCTTAGTAGCTAAAATATTTCAGCAAAAAGCAATTATGTAGAAATTGTCTAAAAAAACAGCAAAATTAAAAGCAATAAATAAATAAAACAGTAAAATAGTAAAAAAACAGTAAAAATTACCTTGAACTGTGCGCTAGACTTTTCTAAGAAAACCATTCCAAGCTTTAAAAAGAAAAAAAATACTGATTTTAAAAATAAAAGAACACGATAAAGTGGATGAAAAAAAGATTATCCAAACAGATTAAATGTACGCGTGACAAATCACGTGAAAAAAAGAACTGTACTGAAAAAAAATCGTACAATGATTATTCGTACAGTACAGTTTATATGTATACCCTTATTGGGAAGTGCAGGAGTTATTCCATCAACTCAATCAAAGGAGGGATAATTGGAGGGATAGTTGGTAATTTGCTTTTAATCTTAGTTTGTTTATATTTCATTTCAGCAAGAAAGTACAGAAATAATGAAGCAATTGCAATCCCTGGACTAAATAATAATGAAAATAGGAATTATATTTCAAATCCTGAAGTAACAAATAATGAAATATATGATAATAAACTGTTACCTACCTCTCCTACAAACATAGTAATTTCGAATCAAAGATCAAATTATAGATAACGAAATTATTCAAAATATTAGACAAGGAAATTTATCATCATATAATATCGATGAAGATATTATTGAACAAATGAAACAAGATGTTCTACGAGACATTAAACAAGAACTAAAACAAAATATAAGAACAAAAGTAAGGTGATGATGAACATTATTAGGAGGATCAATCAATTGTTTATCATGTGATATCTGTGATAAATAATGCGTATATGTAACAAAAATAATAAAGATATTTGAAATTACAAGCTTCTAACAAAAATGAATTTAAAAATCAAGAGATATTGTAAATTATAATAAAACTTTAAAACAGAAGTTTTTTAAAATGTTATACAAGTAATAATGTTACAAGTATAAAATCAAATTTTAAACCAATTAAATATATAAATTAAGCCTCTTAGTTAATAATTATAATTAATTATTAAAGTACCGCAACATTAAGGTGGTCAATCAAATTAAATAAATACTGAATATATAAATAAAAGATTCAAATAATTAAAGAATTTGTGAAAAAGATGATTATGGAAACCAATTTCTGGATTCTTGGTGGCAGTTCCCTCCTTTTACTTTAACATCTAACCTATACTGATTCTTATCCTTTACCAGATTGAAAGATGGCTTTGTCTTATTGAATCTGAATGTGAGTGCAATCTATGTAGTCTAGGCACCTATCAATGGATACCGTAATAATTTATTACCTATTAGTTATTATACAACTAATAGTATGTTATGCTTTTTTCATGTAAACATTTTAGGTATTTTTGTTATTATTATGATTTATCATTTAATTTTTATTAAAAAACTCGGTGTTCACTACGAAGATGGTAGTCAACCACTGAAACAAAATCTCTTTTCCACAAATTTTTTCAAATAAAAAAAAGAACAAAAATTTTTTCAACACGCTATTTAAATTTCTTAAAAACAACTCCTTTGTAAATTTTGCATCATTAACAGACCCAGCGGCGATTTTAATAAATCGTAGTACGGTAAAAAATAATATAAATATGACACTTTGAGAGTTTACGTAAATTCTCGGTAATTTATAAATATTTATAAATACCAGTTTATAAATTATGATATACTCAATAAAATCGGTGGTGGCTTGTGTTAGTTTGTGTCTGTCCCCTAAGGCTTAAACACGACTCGTCATGATTAGGTAATTAAAAGCTACAATATAATCATGATGTTGAATTTTCCGATTTATACTTTTATACATATGATCATATACTTTTTCATATACTTTTTATATGAAAAGTACTATGAAAAGCTTGTACAACAAAAAAAATAATATTTATACAGTCCTTTTTCTTTTTTTTTAATACAGGTCTCTTCTCATTCCTACCTTTTTTTTTCACGCGCAAGTAAATACTTTTCGTTTCAAATAAAAATACCTTTTTTCACGCGTAAATAAATACTTATTTCTTCACGTCACGCAAATAAATATACCTTCTAATCCAAGGTCAGTTACAGTACAACATATGTCGAACAAGCAAATAAAAAACTTTTTTTTTTAAGATGGAAAAAAATATATACCAACATCAAGAACTGTATTCTGGTGGAACTGCCTTCAGGAATACTGGACAACAAACGAGTTTCACTAATATTGGAAACTTGTTTTGTGGGTGAAAACCCACTCCAACTACTCCTGTCAGTTTAGACGCTTTTGTGATTCTTTTTTACATGTTTTCTGCTGTCTATCACAATTTGATTCTTTCAATTTTTTCTTCTAGGCAGATCAATGAAACTGTACATTTAAGATCATCAAGATGATGCCAAATTTGATATCTATCTACGATATAGAACAAGCTAACAAGCTAAACGAAGCTAGGCCACATCATTAAGTGGTAAGTATAAATTATAATAGTTCGCCGGATGGACGTATGAGTAGGTGTAGCACTGCAGGGCTCACTAAAAGTCTTCCGGATGGTGAACTGTTATGATTGACATAGGGGTTTATGTGCTCGTAGTACGTACCATATGCTACTGGCTAGTAGCTATCTGCTTTGTGCACGAAGTCGTAGCCACAATGACGCCACATAGGTGATCCCACAAGCTGATTCATATGGAAGGGCAGGCCGTGGTCCCGTTGGAAATGACACATATCCCCTATGTCATGTCACTTACATAGTTGTTATTATTAAATACTATATGAGACCATTTACCATAGATCCTATGATGGCCACATAGGTGTCCTGGAGATCCCTGCTTAGGCATAATTAACAGGGTGGTGAACCTCATATGGTATGAGGTGATAGTGACTAAAAAATTGTGTAAATTCTGTAGGGCATGTATCATTTCATTTTCCTTTAAAATAAGTGTCTTAACGTTGGTATCAGGCGGAATTCTTACTTTTTACGCAATTATGGCTATTAATCAGGGTAATTCTGAAGGGCAGTTGAAGATGTGAACTGGGATATAGATTTTTATTCTCATAGATAAATAGAACTTTTCAATTATAGAGTTTTTCTTTTCTTTTTTGGTTTTATTTTTGGTTTTTATCTTTTTCTTTTTTATTTTTATTTTTGGTTTTATTTATTTCTGTTGTTTTCTTTTTCCCTTTAATCATAGAAATAACCATTTTTTTCTTTTTCGTTTTTCATTCTGTTTGAGATTAATTTAATAATTTTATGTTGTTTTGTTAAAATATTTAGCTTTTTTTTTTTAAAAAAAAAAATAATAATAATACCGTTTTTTACATCCATGATAATTTTATATATATGTTAATTGAATTTGGGAAAAATTTTGTGTATGAGCGTATAAAGCTATATAAAACTATATAGTACGTATATATGATAATAAAATGCACATTAGACGTAATTGTTCTAGTGTAAAAAAATATATTATCATCAAAATATAACTGAAAATAAATTTATTCTTATTTAGGAATTTATGTAATAACTCAATTCATGAAAAAAAAAATTTCGTAAAACCTTTTTTTTTTTTAAAAAAAAAAAAAACATTTCATGAAAAAAATTTTCAAAATAATTCAGGTTTGGACACTTTATATCTTTCTTTTTCTTATTTCAAAATAAACGTTCTATTAAACTAGTTAAACCATACTCTTGAATATACCAACTTGTAGCATAAATAAATATGGTAATAATTAAAGCAGTAAATTCTTTGATTAAATATACATAAAAATCCCATAATGTATCTGAAGAATTATTAATCATGGCTGAGTGACTTGTATAAAGGGAATAAGTTAATAAATTAAACGAAAAAAATTTGAAAAGATATAATAAAGTAAATTAAAACTTACCTCTCTACAAATTATATTTTTCTATCGAATTATATTTAAAAAAAGAGATATATAATTTTCTTGTTTTCTTTAAAAAATTATAATAATATTAAAGTGTTACTTATATATATATATATTATATCAGATAAGAATTTATTATGTATAATAAAAAAAATTATAAAAATTTAAAAACAAAATTACATTTATTTTATTTATTGTTTCCGAAAAAAATTTTAATTTACATTTAAAAAAAGACGATAAATAACAAATTGCGTAATAAAGCTGTACTTCTTTGTCAAAATTACTGCATTAACACGCCGAATAAAAAAGATCGATCATTAAAATTTCCAATTATATAAATTATATTAATTAGAATATATGTAGAATAATAAAATATCTATAATTAAATTCGAGGAAACTCCTTGCAGTCTTGTACTGTGGCCGATTCTTTTCCTTGTACTCCACCGGTTAGAGTAGGTTAATTTGGTGGTTTTAGTTAATAGTAAATTTTTCAATTTTGTTCTTTTATGTATTAGCTTACTTTAAACTGCGTTCACGTTAGGTTCCTAACTGAACAACCAATAAATAAAATAAAATAAAATATCTATAATTAAATTACTAATAAAAAATATAACTGAATTAAATTTAATAAATTATTAATATACACTCTTCAGTCTTCATTTAATCTTTCAACAATTTCATCATATTCGATTATTCTTTCCCATTAATTCCCATAAATCTTTTTTTTTTTTATATTCTTAAATGCAATTGAAAAAATAAATCAATGCAAGTTCACCATAACGAAATACATCGATTTTTTTTCTCATGATGTATAACTGAAATGAACTCGTTGAAGATAGAAACTGTGAAATCGTGGAAATATTATTAGAATTTATGTTTTGTGCGTTGAAATATGATACTGCTGAATTACAATAAATGAACATAAGTAAAAATTTAATTGTCTGGTTATTATTAAATAAATATCATTTAATTAGTTAAAATAACTTACTTAATCCTAATTTCTATAAATAATGAAAAAAAGAAAATTTAATTCAAATACTTCAATAATAATAATAGTGAATGTTGCATCATAATAAAAGAGAGAGATCAATTATAATTCCTATCCTTCCGCCGACTTCTGTTGCTCTAAGCAGTTCTTTATAACTTTATCATTCCAATGTTCTTTCGTCAATATTGAACCAAGAATCTTAAGTGTACAAAATCAATTGTTTTATCATCAAAGGTAAACCTTTACTATATCAATGAGAGAATGAAGTATTTAATGGAATTCTGGAATCATCAAGAGATGGGTACATTAATGCCATGTCTATACCGTAAAATTTAGTATTTGGAAATTGTGGCGCAACACTTAAAATGAATGACCCGCTTTCACATCTGTAAAAAAAGTTATGGTTTAGAAACTGTAAATATTTCGTTTTTTTTACGAGGATTTAACATGAAACTACTCATCATCTAAACTTTAATTTTTCCTCCACAGGGCCGAAAAAATGTATCTGAATATTAAATATCTTAATTGAATTCTATTTATATGTTCATTATCCGATTATCCGATGGTGGAATTTCTTAAGATGCCATCGTAAGTTTTTTGGGTCAAATAAACGAAATAAAGGAGAAATATCTCTGGAAATATGAGATAAAATCAGCATTGTGAAATTTCTGAATTGGAGAAGGACGTTGTTTGAAGCCAAGATGATAATTTCGGTTTCTTCAATATTTTAAGGGAAAATATATACTGATTACGGATCGATAGGACCCGGAAAATAATGTAAGTTTCTATTGATGCTGATATTTGAATGTACAATACAAAATAACATTTATCGTAATTTAAAATCTGCAAGATTAAAACCTCTATCGATTTGTTATTTAGTTCTGATGTGGAAGTGTTTACGATTATTGAGACCTGTCCCAAGTTAATGGCACTCTTTATCAACCTTTTAGGAATGTTAGGAAGGATGTTTAATGTTAATTTTTACAGTATATTTATTTGTTTCACAAGTTTCTAATGATCTCTTATGGAACGGTTACCAACCCTAAAGCAAATAAAACAAATAGAAAAATTATTACAAGTAGAAAATAAATTTATTCTTTTTCATCTTAATGCTCGCCAATAAGGCATCCACTTATTGAGAAGAACGATAAATTATATTTAGTATTGCTTTGCTTGTGAAAGTTTTTAAAAGGAAAAAGATATTAATTTAAGGATAATAATGATTTCTTACTCACTGGCAAGGTAAATTAAACTTGATCTTTAAGTAAATCCACTTGTTCGAATTTTTTAATTATCCTAGTAAATATGTGATACATAAAAAAAGAGTAAATGAGGAATCGTCTAAGGAGTTAATTGATCTTAACTGAATGTGTTTACAATCTATAGAGATATATCGTAATTATCACACTTCTTATAAATATATTTGTGGATTTAAATTGAAATCTGAATGTTTTCATCCTAAATTTATTAGAGGCTCTTAGTATTTCAACAAAAAAAAAAATATATTTAAAATGTAAGTGACAAGATCTTAGACTAGAATCGAACTAGCCAAAGCACAGACATGCTCTCCACCAGGATAAGATTTAAAGAAAAAATATCTGTTTGCTTAATCTTTTAAACACGTAGGAGAAAGAAAAGAAACAGAAAAAGAAGAGAAATACCTTACAATATGGAAGAATCTAACTAGAGCTATGACTTCAATCACCAATCGGCAAACTCAGAGGGATGCTATGGCTGACCAGCCGGGAGACAGGGGCATATGCTATGGGTTTATCACGTTTCCAATAAACCAAGGTCGTCTACAATCACATATGGTCTAGAAAGTTCAAACCATCTTCATTATACTGGTGACCAGATGTAAAACCTAGACATCACCAGAAGTAATGGGCGTTTTTACTAATAAAACTGCAAAACAAACTCCTTTTGTACGAGAGAGATACCTCGTTACGCGTGACGACCAGATGTAAAACCTAGACATCGTCAGGAATATGG
>JADRCO010002407.1:0-13787 GCA_021464525.1 Rhizophagus sp. LPA8_4_AMF
AATAGAGGCATTTTTTGCAGCCAAGACAAGTGCCAATAAGGTATCCTATAGAGGTTATTATATTATAAATGCTAAAATATATTTAAAAAAAACGCGTCTTTTGAACTATTATAAAATACGAGCTGTTTAACGTTAAAAATTTTATGTCAATTTTATTGGTTAATTTTTTGTTTGATCATGTGATGCTGATTATCTGAATGATCATAATCAGAATCAAATTTTCACATGCAGACTGATTGCATACACTATTTTGAAAATGGCTATAAAGCTGATTTTCTACATATAAAATATAAGAAAAAAAACGGTTTTAAAGAAACTTTGAAATAAATGTTTCAAAACTTATCTGAAATATCAGCATTCATGTTAGAGCTGATTTCCTATATATAAAATATATAAAAAAACTTTTTTATAAAGTTTTGAATTTTTTTTTCAAAATTTATCTAGAACATCAGCATCCATATTGGAGCTGATTTTCTACATATAAAATATAATTATCTGGAATATTAGCTATATATAAAATATATAAAAAATGTTTTTTTTATAAAGTTTTGATTTTTTTTTATTTTTGAAACTTACCTAAAATATTGGTATCCATGCCAGAACTAATTTTTTATACAAAAAATATAAAAAAATGTTAGAAAAGATTTTTTTTAAAGTAATAGTTTCACAAAAAAATAAAAAAATCAGAATGTTAACTAATTTTCTGATTGAAAATATAATGTTAAAATTGATCAAATATTATTCTTCAAGGGCAAGAGGATTATATGAAAGTTGAAAAAACTTAAAAAAAATTAAATGAAATGTTAAAAAACGTTTCATAAAAAATAAAAATATTAAAAAATCAGAATATTAACTAATATTCTAATAAAAAATTGAACAAAAAAAAAATCCAAAATATTTTGTTTAAAAATTAAGGATAAAAAAGGAAGTTAGATAAAGATAAAGTTTTGAAACTTTAGTTTAACTAAAGTTTAAATTCAGTAATAAATAGATTAACTAATTGATAAGCCAGATTAAATTTATTATGGCTGCAGCTTAATAAATTATAAGCTGATTTTTGACTAACTGATTGTTATAAATTGACCATAAATCATATATGTTAAAATTTGGATGATAATTGGCCAATTTTTAATAACTTCTAAAATTGAGCCAAAATGTGTGACAGATTTGCTAAACTTTTGCCAATCTGTCATATGACCAAAAGTTTTGATTTTGACCAGTGAAAGTTCATATGTTGGCTAAAATTCATAAAGGATTGCCTAAGTACTTTACTTAGCAGATAAAAAAGAATGTTCTCAATAAGGTTCAGTTTAATTTATTTGTAGTCTACAAATTCATGGGTGATTCATACATAGTTTGACACTAGAAATTGTTAAAATTTAAAATAAAAAATTTCATATTACCATCTAGCACTGCCTAAAGTACCCCGAGTCTTTTACAATTTACCCAGTTTAAAAATTGAATAATACCCGGAGATATTTTGTGAGAACTATATTTTATACCCTTATATAATACCCGGTATCTTACCAGAATTAAGCTTAAGTTACCAGAATTATGGGGGATACTAAATAAGAGTAAAATTTTTGTATCTAGTAAAATACCCAGATCTTTTAAAGTGGGGGTACGCTTAAAAGGGGATACTTTAGGCAGTGTTAGACGGTATATAATAAATATTCCAAATCCTAAATAGTTTATATTTATATTATTTATGCAGTATTCTTTAATAAAAGCAGTTACTCCTGCTATATTACAAATACTATATTTTAATCTTACTGGTGATGCAGCTGTTACAACAAATATTATTAGTTGTGAGGTTGAAAAAAGATTGTATTTAATGCTAGCATTTAAAGATCCATCAATAATATTTGACTTACGAGCAAATAATGGATTTAAAGGAACAAAGTTTGATGCATTTTGGAAAGAATTAGATATGTACTTTAATGAGGTATTATTTTATTTTATATTAATTAGCTTTTTTATTATCAAAATATAATCTACAATATAAAATTTCAATTACATAGAAAATACCAGCTGTAAATGACCGATGACACAATACAATCATGCATATGCCTTTGGCAATTTTCATATATGATCTTTATGATATGATTTTGGCAAGACTACATATAAAATATAGTAATCCTTTTCCAGTTTCAATTTACATACCATCGTATGAATGGATTTGATTACAATTTTGGCCAACAAATCCTATGACAATAAAAGCTATACAATATACAGGAAGATATCAAGTTAAATTCAAGGTACAAAGCAGACTTTTTCGCAAAAAAAGCGTGAACGCTCATTATTATACAGCACATTTTCACTATTTATATGAATTTTCAATTCAATATCAACAATAGATATGTTTTATATCAGCCGATGACAAGCATAAGATCCCTATTAGAAAGGAAGTACCTGTTTCTACTGGAGTACACAATCATCAATCATTAACTGCATAAAAAATTGTTTTAGGCATAACTGATCACAATTTCACTAAACTTTCTTTAACTCCTTCAGTCATTTTTCTGGTCTCAATTCCAAAAGACATATCAAGTGGATTTTATAGTTGCAAGGTTTTTTTATCTTTTAAAGACACTATTTTTGAACCAAGTACAGTAGTACTATAATGTTAATACAAAATATGCATATCGTACTTTACCACCAATTTTATGTCTTTATACTGACGGTAAACCAGATCATAGATGTACTTATGGTTCAGTTCAAGTTGCTTTGATTAGTCTCTTTTTAAGTAGAGATTACGATATAATTATTGCAGTATAGATAGCACCTCACCATAGTTGGACAAACCCAGCAGAAAGAATAATGAGCATTTTAAATTTAGGGCTTTAAAATATGGCAATTAAACGAAATATAATGAGCGAGAAGCACTTTTTGATAAGATTGACATACTTAATGAAATTTGCGAAAAAGCAAATAAAAATCCTAATTTAAAAATTTTATTGCATAGCCATTCTGAAAGATTGATTTTAAAAGATTGATATTTTAAATGTTATGATGCTGCAAGTGAATATAATATTAATAGTTCATTTGAGATATAAAAAATGCATTTGATTTAATTTTAATCTTCTATATGTTTATAAACTCTAACTCTATAGTTTATATCAAAGATTGATCCTTCATTGACTCGTAATGATATCACACAAGTTCAATTAATACATTATAAAGAATTAGTCAAATTCATGAAAACTCATTGTTAAAAATGTGCTTATTCTTTTCAAGTATGTTTTTTATAAATATACAGATTATTTAATTTTAATACTGTCTTATTTGATATTTTTTAGATAAAGAAATGTTAAGATCAATTATGTGGTATTTGTGCACCAATACACCTTCTACAAACTGTCTTTGACAGTTTACATTTCTTACTTGATTCAATTTCAAATGGTATGTCACAATCATGTTTTTTTTCATGTTAACATTTTTTATATTATCTCATTTATAAAATCTATTAGATAATACAGATCATTACTCTTCATTTCATACTGTCTATGGAACAAAAACTAGTAAAGAATTTCATTCATCATTGCAACTTAATTAAGTCAATGCTGAGTCTGCACCAAAAAGTGTACTAGTTAGTGAAAAAATTCGTGATTATATTACATGTTGTAATTGTGGAAAATGACGCTATATTTATAGTGATAAAGCATTAGGCTAAGAGGAGATATGGAATTTTAAACAAGCTTTAGATACATATGATTATTCTTGTGGTACGCCTCTCTTTCCTGATAATCATTATTTGATAGAAATTTTATTTATTCATGTAAAAATATCTTGTGATACTCCTGTAGAAATTCTTTACTATTCTAGCTAAAAATCAGGAAATTTTGATATATACTATTATTGTGATGTATATAGTGATTTAATTGATTCATCTAGTATATTGATAATTAGATATAAGATAATATATCCATTATGTCAAAAGTACAAGGATAAAGATAAGGAATTTAGTACTTGTTCAGAGATTAAAGTAAATAGTAGTAAGTGAAAAAAAACAAGTTAAATTAGTTTGGAACATTTTTCTTATAGCAATAAAATTGTAAATACAGGTTTTATTAATAATTCATGCAATTTTATTTTAGAAAATGGGTTTTATACATAAAAAACAGATGTATTTTATTATAAAAATTAATCTTTTACATGTTTTTATAGCATAAACAATTTTAATATACCAGTTCATATATTATTTATATTTGTATTTTATATATCTCCCCCTCCTGGATTTGATCTCCTATATTATGTAAAACATAGAATTAAATTGGTCAGATTTTAATCAAAAATCACACCAAAAAAATCGAATCTATAATGCCAGCTCAAATTACAAAATTAGTATTTACATAACTTCAGATAAAAAGTCTAGCCATTGAGTAAGTGATGTTGCATAAAATTTTTATTGCAAATATTAGTATTACACAAATTTTAATTGTATTACACAAATTTTGTAATTTGGGCTAGCACTATAAACTTGACCTAAGTTACCGCTAATCATTTAAGATTCAATTAATCATAATTAATCAATTCTAAAATCAATTCTCAAAATTAGAATCGATTCCAATCCTTACTACAATGCATCATTACTTTATATCCAGCTCAGCATTATTTGAGGGCTTAACCTTTATAGGTACCATCTAAGATACATCAAATATACTAGGACTTTGCTCTTCACTTTTAACTTTACGCCTACACTTAACTACATGGTATCTGAAGGCAGTGCGATATCAGGTACTGTAGAGGTCATACATTGATGATATACCATTGATCCCAACTTCTTGACTGTTTAGAAAAATCTACCAGAAAGCATGCATTGGCCTGCTGGATTGCATCTGGAATCACTCATTAAGATTCATAATTGCATAATTCTATTTTATATTTATATATATAATATATTATATAAAAAAATTGCAAACTGGTAAAATTTTGTTAAATCAATATTATATGATTTGAATTAATAATATCTATTTTAACTTTTATATTTCATTTTATCTTTATAGTCTTGTAATAGTTTTTAGATATTTCAATATTTTCTATAATCTAATATTAAGTTTTTTAATCAATCTATACAATAACTTGAAATTTAAATAAAAAAATATTATACAAATAGATTTTATTTTTCATTAAATATAATAAATTTAATAACAATAATTAATAATAAGAAGAATAATTTAATTGGAAATTATATTTATTATATTAATAATAATAAATATATTATTAATAATAATTAATAAAAACAATTATTTAATTATATGATTATTAATAGTTATATAAATTTTTATAAGTATATTACTAATTAATAAAAAATTACTTAATTATATGAATATTGATTATATATAAATTTTTAAAGTTTAGACATACATGTATTAAAATTTTGCTGCAATGCAATTTCTTATATAATTATATAATATCTATTGTACTATCATTTTTTATCTTAAAAAGAAAATAGCCGGTTTATTTAATAAAAATAATTCTATATTAGGAAAGACGGAATTCTTATAAATTATTTACCGATAGCAAAAAACAATGTAAAAAAAGATCTGTGAAACATAAAGGTTTCACTGTAAGTCTGATAATAAAGAGGGAAATTGTGATATGCATGAATCACGTGATTGATCTCCTTAAACTTATCATTCAATCAGTAATGAAGAATTTGTGATTATTACGAAGGAATGCATCAAAAAAGAGTCGTTAAGATCATTTACATAATCCTATCAATCAATTCTTTATAGCTCTAGCAAGTCAAAAAAAACAATTTTAATTTTCTGCTTAATGGTAGCTTTTTTTTAACGAAAATCATTTTTGAAAAAAGTCGATCTATCAAAATTTGTCAGTTTTTTTTAGCTATCATAGGTAAAGAATAAAGTATAAAATAGGCATTAATTTTGTAACTCGCATCGTGTACATGTTTTTTCTCAAGTGATAAGTTTATTAACATAATTGAATAATTATAGTTTTATTATAAGGCCAGAGTTTTCAAAATCTTTAATAAAATTAAAAAAAGCTATTTTCTCTTACGTTTACTACTCAAAGAAAATTTTTATATTAACATGCATTCACAAAAGGTAAGCTTTACAAAACGTTTGATCAGTAGCAGTTTGAATATGTTTTCTAGATAAATCTCATTCCAAAAATATTTAAATTCATTGTTGGAAGGAATTTAAGCCGATATACGGGTCGTTCTCAAGGAGAGAAGATATCGATGTTGTCACAAAAAATACACAAGACATGCCGCTAAAGGTAAATGGTTATTGTGATTACGGCTTTTTTTAACAACCTTAAATTTTGATGTGCTAATTTTTTGGAATTAAAATATAAATAATATATTATCTTAGGTGCCATTTAATATAGGGTTTCCATCGATAAGAAGAGGTAAATTGTAAACCAAATTTATAATAATATTTAAATATCATTTACTAAAAATTTTCAAAAATTTTCAATTAGGTGGTACTAAAATAAAAGTTACACTTCTAAAACAACAAATTTATGGTAATGAACAAAATGTATCATATTCACAAGCGGTTATGAGAGCCATGCAAATAACGTCACCGACCCAGGCAAATAAAATAATAATACAAACATCATCAACGGTTATAACGAATGGAAACCGTTCATCCAAACCATCAATAACGACACAAGTTTCTCTAGACAATGAACCTTCCGTGGATCGACCTTCTTCACAGGTTGTATCGTCGATATCGAATAAATTGACCTCGACAAATATTCAAAGCCGTTCATCTTCGCCCGACAAACCTAGCTCTTCATATAATGCTGCTAAAAATGATGATGGCCTGTCATCAACATCAGTTAACGGCACCGCTAATTTTTCCGGAACAAATTGTTCCACATCAAAGGTACCAATGAGTACGCTTAATGGGTCAACTTTTCAACAAAATAATGCAAGTAACCTCGATGGAGCTACGAATTCAAATTCATTAAATGTTCAACCTCAACATAAGAACGGAGTTGCTGGAAAGGCCTCCGTATGGAATGGAATTAATTCAAAAATTATTAACTCGACTGGTGCTATGAAGGAATTCTCTCCTGGTTCAACAGATGTCAAGTCTCATCATACAAACAGTATCACCAGTTATCAACATCAACGGCCCAATAAGTCACTGCAATATGGACCTAACACTAGTTTAACTTGCACTGCTGAAAAAATGAATACTAATGATTTTCCGAAGGAATCAAGTTGTTTGGCTAAGCATGTTGAGCAACATGAGTTAGATAACAAAAACAATACTTCATCTTTTACTAGTACACCAAATAGCTCTAGAAGGTCTTCCGAATCAAATGGTACTAATGCCACTACTAAAGAGTCAACTCTTAAAAGTAACACAAAGCATAAGAAAAAGAATGAGAGTAAGACATCATCTGGTTTAAATACGCCATCACAATCTAATACCCCTGGTGGTTCAAGAAGATCTTCTACATCACATTGCCCTAATACAATTGTTGTACCTAAGGAGACGTCAGTTAAAAATGTTTCAGCACGACAAATAGAACCAGATAGCAAGAGCAATATGCCATCTGTTTCCAGTACATCAACTGTCTCTAGAAGACCTTCTGAATCAATCACAAGTCAGCTTTATTCAAATGGTGCGGTATCATCTAACATAAGTTGGGCTCATCGTCTTTTCCCGAAAGATGAAAACCAAAAGCTTAATACTGTTATAGCTGAAAGTTCTAAATCAAGCACGAAGTTACCAAGTCCCCTAGTTAAACCGCAAAAGCCACAAAAACCAGATGTTTCATTAACGAATGGAAAACCTAAAGTAGGAGGATTGGCGGGTAATACAAAATTTTTAATTTATACAATAATATACACTTTATACTTCAATTATATTATTATTTATTCAAGTTTTAATTATTATTAGGCTTGTTGAAGGACTTTGATCCGTCTTTTCAAAATGTAAAGATGAGTCCGAGAGGACTCATAAATAATGGTAACATGTGTTTTATGAATGCGGTATGTTCAAACTTTTAATTAATATTTCAAGTTTATATGCAGTATCTAATTTCTTAATATTTATAATTACTCTTTTTTAAAAAAGATATTACAAACGCTTTCACATTGTCCACCGTTCTGTAATCTACTCACACGCATTTATAAAGACGTCGCACATAGCTTCAACAGCTCGACTCCACTAGTTGATTCTTTGTAAGTTTAGTGTTTATATCTACTTTATTAATGGATTTCCTTTAATGATATTTCTGTTCAATTTTACAATATTTAAGGGTGAGATTCATTGAAGAATACAAACAAATGAAACGCACCGAAAGTTCCGAAGGTATATTTTCTAATTATTTAAATTCAATTATATATTATATACGAAATTTTAATTTTTATTAAAATTGTTTTATTTATAATAGAATTTGGAGAAGCTTTCTCTCCCGAATATGTATATGACGCGTTACGAGGACTCAAACGCTTTGACTCCATGAAAGGGCGTCAAGAAGATGCCGAAGAATTTCTTGGATTCCTCCTTGACGGGCTACATGAAGAGTTCTTGGCAGGTAAATAAAGTTTAATATTATGCCGTTATATGTCGGAAAAGGAGTTAAAAATGTATAATTTGATCATATGCTTATATATTGTAGCTCTTAAAAAAGCTGATCCTAAGAATCAACAATCTGATAAAGCCAGTGTAACAGGTAATCAAAAAGAAGACGATTGGATGGAAGTCGGTCGTAAAAACAAAACATGTTTTACCAGAACGGTATGTTGATAACATTTAGTTCTAATTTATGTATATAAATGCTAAACAGTTTCTTTTATATTAGACAAATGTTGAAGAAACTCCTATTAGTCGCATATTCGGTGGACATTTCAGATCAGTATTAACATGCCCTGGTAGCATTGATTCCATCACACTGCAACCATATCAGTCTTTACAGTTAGATATACAGGTAAATTCTCATCATTATATTTAATGGCTATTATAGCAAATCAGATAATATATTTTTATTTCAGCCTGATGATGTAAAGACAATTGGGGACGCTCTAAAAAATTTGACCGTTTCAGAATGTGTGGATGATTTCTACTCACCTAAAATTGGTTTGGTATGTTTAACAATTGTATTTTTTATTCTTAATGTGATATTTGGGATGATATTTACACATTTATTTGATTTTTGTACTCTGCAGGTGAAAGCTACAAAACGTTTATACATCGAAACGTTACCATCAATATTAACCCTTCATTTAAAAAGATTTATTTATGATAACGTTGGCGGGACGCAAAAACTCAGCAAACATATTGGATACTCGACAACATTGTCAATTCAGCCTGGTAAATATTTATTCACATTTCCTTCATAGCAATTTTTACGCGTAATATTATGTTAATTATTATTTATCTACTAGATATCATGGCTCAAGCACGCCGTCCTAAAGAGGCGATAGAATACCGACTCTTCGGAGGTAATATTTATATGTCTTCCCCCCTAAAATTTGATTTCATTTTTTTTTAATATTTAATTTTATTATTTATTAGTTGTCTATCATCACGGGAAGTCAGCCACTGGTGGTCATTACACTGCTGATATACTTTGTCAAAATGACTGGCTTCACATCGATGATACAGCAATTTCTCGAATATCATTGGAAGAGGTTGCTTCAGTGGAGAACCCCACCCAACCAACTGATCGGTCGGCATATATTCTGTTTTATATGAGAAGTTAATTGTACGCTAATCGGTCGGTTGGGTGAGGAGTTAAAAAAAAAGAATAAAAAATTTTTTTAAAAAAAAAAAAATTAAAAATTTATAATAATAATTTTAATACTAATAATACTAATAATATTAATATTAATAAAAATAAAAAAAAATGTAAAGTGCATTTCAATTTGCGTATTATAGACATATTTAATAATGTAAATACAAATGATAATATGTAAGGATGAATACTTGGAATTATGCCTACAATTAATCCTAAAGTGCTGAATTTCTAGATCCTATAATTGACTTTTAATTTAATAAAATGTAATTATCATGTAATACTAATATTACCTAATAATGTGATAAATATCTTTTCCAATATTACTAAATTTGTGGGTGTCTAAAGCGGGGCAGATTTGGGCGGAATTGTGGCATTAAGAAATTTCAAATGACAATAATTGTGTATGGCTATACTCATAAATACAATTAATGATTTTGAAAAGCTAATTACTTGTTAAATTTTATGATAATTAATAAAATAGGGTGAGTGCTGGAAAAAAGAACCAAATAAATAATGAAATCCATTGTTTAATTGGTCCTTTTTTCCAGCACTCACCCAAAATTATTACTAAGTTCTTCTCTTTCAAATTATTGGATTACTTTTCCTTTAATTATCATATTTCAAAAATTACTAAATCTTAAAGTTAGTATATTTTTATATTAGCTTATATATAATTTCATCACGTGATAATGATTTTAACCAATTATAATAGAATTTGATCAACATTTTTATTGCTAAGTAAAGGGGTCATTTAAAGTGGTTAAATCATATAATTTTACATAAATATTTTAAGTGAATTTCTTTGTAGATTAATGTTAATTTAATCTTGAAACACATAAAATAAGTGTATTTTAACCTGCTTTGCAAGTTTAATTAAGGAAAAAAGCAGATTTTAAATTCTTTTCTTGACTTCACATACAATAAATGAAATTTTACTAATCATAATTATCATATCCAATATTGGATAAACAATGTAACGTCAAGAATTAAGAATATTGATTAAACATGGAAAACAATAATATATAGAATACTGATGGATAAACAATTAACTGAAGAATTATAATGACTTAATAAGGTGCAGCAAGTTATATAACTTGAAGTAGTACAAAGAATAAAGGAAGGTCATGTAATATAACAGCACAGTAAAAATCACATGATAAATAATCAACCAATAATGTAAAATGAAGGAAATAATAATGGAAATTTACAGTAAAATATTTTTAGAAATAGGCTAGTCAAATATGAAAAATAAGTAATAATATAAAATAGTTAGAATTAAAATAATGTAATAATTCATAATGTAATGATTATGTAATAGATGTTAAGTTAAAAATTACAGAAAAAGTAAAGTAGAAAAGAAATATGAAATAAGTCAGCTAAACTATGGCTAAGTAAAAATTATAAATAAGGATATTATTTTAAGAAAACAATGTTTGTAATTTGATTTGATGATCTATTCAAATTTAAAAATATATAGGCTATTATAATTAATAAACACATTTTTTTTAATGAAAATACTTCTTTTTCTTATTCTTTGATTTTATTATAAAATACTAATTATCAGGTCTTATTGAATTATGACTAAACTTTTATTAGATTTATGAGTAGCTTATAAGAAGAGAATGTGGCAAACATAGTGATAAAATCACATAACCATAGGGTTTCTCCTTTACATTTTGGTTAATATTCTGAGAAATAAATTTTGTTCAAAAAAATATTTTGTCTTTATACAATATATAGAGATTAAGATAGTTAAAGAAGGTTAAAAAAAGGTAAAAAAAGATTAGCAAAGAAATTACTAAAATAGTGTATATTACACAAATACTATATATATAAGGAAATTCATATAACTGAAGTGGTACAAAATCCAAATAAAGTTAATTGTATAATTACACTTTCTATAAAAGGAAATATTATATAAAAAGGTAAAATTAAGATATAAAATAGTTAATAGACTATATTAATAAAAGCTAATCATCAGCAGATAAGTTAATGAAAATATTATTATAAAATAAAAACCCTCAATAAGAATCTATTATTAAAGAAGTAATTGATAGTTATAATAGTACGAGGCTATTTATAAAGATATTTTATAATCATTTCAGAAAAAGATAAAACAAAACATCATTTTAATAATGGCAAATAAAATAATTTTATTGGCTATTTGCTAGATGATTATTTATTGTATTATATCCTTCAAGTAAATGGTATATCTGGATGGAGTTTTAAAATATAGAAACCTGGTTTAACCTTGTAGATTATTTAAAAAAAGGGCATAAAATGGTACCTTTATAGATCTGTAATAGTACAATTAGGTACTATTTGAGCAGTAGTAAGTTGTTGTTAGGTTAAAAGAGCACATCTTATAGGTAGTCCTTATATACTTATAAATACTTCATACTTTCACTATAGGTAGCAAAAAAAAAAAATAATATTTTAGTTTCAGAGCCATTTTTATTCACATTTACAACCATTTCATTAAATATTTATGAAAAAAATCAACCGATTAATCAAAGCAGTTTTATAGAAAGTCATAATAAAACCAGTATTCATTTTTTCAGTTTTTTTGCTTTTTTACTATTATTGTTATTAATTAATATCTTTCTTTTTTTAGGATTTGTTTTTATTTTGACTTTTAGACATGTAGAAATTCAATAAGGGTTGTATTAAATATATTTTTTTTAATCAAACATTTCTAACATTTGATCTTTCATTTTTTAGATAGTCAAATAAGGAATAATTCATATATGAATGAGTTGTGGTAAATATAAAAAATTAATTTTAACAAAACATTTACTAATATAGCATTTTTTCTTTTTTTTAATACAATATTAGTTAACAAATATTTACTAATATTTTATTTTTGCATTCTATAAGGGTCTTCCTAAACATAAAATATAGTAATGATTATTAAAAAAAAGACTAAGAAGAGAATTGAGAATTGATACTATCTAACACTGCATAAAATATCTTTCTTTAAGCATAAAAAGATCTAGCTATTTTACTAGATATAAAAATTTACTCTCAATTAATAACCTCTTAATTCTGGTAACTTTAGCTTAATTTTGGTCAAAATTATCTTACAAAATACCCATGAGTATTATTCAATTTTTAAATCTAAAATACTCAGAATATTTTATGCAGTGCTAAATAGTAATAAAATACTATTGTTAAAATATTAGTCCAGTAATTTGAAAATTCTTTAAGAAGTAAATATTTCTGATTTATACTACCTTTTCTTTTTTTCCTGCATCCTTCACTTTAAAATGGTAAGTTTCAAAGCAAAATACTTTAAGAAAATTTTTTTAATTTCTTTTTAAAAAATATAACTAATGTTTTCTATATTCTTTTTGTAGGATTTTTAGTATATTCAACTTGAAGTTATTTTCAATTATTCTTTCTAATATAATGGAAATTACCTATATATAGCCCTTGATCATTATAGCAACAAATAGCATAATTTGCATTATTAATATAACTTTGAAAATAGTAAGTTTTTAAGTATTTACTTTGACTAATATTCTTTCTTTTATAATAAAAATTATAAAACTTTCAATAATATTTTTAGTAATTATGTGTAATTAATTTATCATATAATATTAGTATTATATATATTATATGCATTATTATGTAAGCAATTACATATTTATTTTAATAGTTATGTTTACTGAGTAAAAAAATCTATTGCTATATCTATTTTTAACATCAATATATATGTTTTTATATATTATATATATATTTTTAAACTGCTGTTGTTTTACTATAGGTTGCTTTACATATAAAATACTATTACATTACATCAGCAAATTAAAACGGGCATAATATTGCGTAAATTTACGTCTATGTAATATTTCGTAGGTTTACAGGACCTTCGAAGTATTACAAACTGTAAAGTTACAAAATAATGCGCCGTAAACTTGCGAACCATTATGCCGTAATACTTCAAAGTACGTAATATTTCGAAGTATTACGAATTGTAAGGTTACAAAATAATACGCCATAAACTTGCGAACATTATGCGAACTGTAAAGTTACAAAATAATACATCGTAAACTTGC
>JADRCO010002408.1:0-13778 GCA_021464525.1 Rhizophagus sp. LPA8_4_AMF
ATTAACAATTCGATACAAAGAAAAATAAAAATGCTCAAAGAACAAATTCTCTAAACAATTTTACTTTACTTGTTTCGAAAATTTAATGAATATGATGATTTTGTTATCTTTTTTTTGAACTTGGGATCGAATATAATTAATTTTCCGATCCTTTAATTAATAAATAAACAAACGTGACTTAATATAATGTACAATTCGTTTGTCTTAAAGAAAAGGATAATTTAAGTCTTCGGTTCGGCGAAATGGCTTCGGCGAAATGTTTTTCGGCAAAATGGCCATTCATGGGAAATGGTATTTCGGCGAAATTGCACTTCGGTGAAATATCCCTTCGACGAAATTTCTTCGGCGAAATGGGTTTCGGTGAAATGGACTTCGGCGAAAAGTCCGGATACTATTTATAATTTATTATTGTTACATCCTCTAATTAAATAAAGAATATATATATATATATATTCTTCTTCGGATATTTAAACAATTAACATTGTCTGAATAATTCGTCATAAATTGAATAGTTTGGAAAAAAGGTCACGTTGCTTAAATTTCTATTATGATCATATGACCATACAATGCAGAAGTCTATCCGTTCGGCTCGATATTTGTGATTCCTATATGTTAATAATATTATTGTTCTATTTTTAAACTATCGGTTGAAAATTCATTTACCATTGTTTTTACTTGAAAAATAAAATCGTTACATACTCACAATTAATCTTCATTTGGCTGAAAATATTGAAAATTTGGTCAATTTTATTGGACTTAATTATTATTATATAAGTTTATGGTGATAATTATAATTAAATGTTAAATTAAAATAATTTATAATTATAAAACAAAATTTTAAATTAATATTCTAAATTACTAATGTGTTATTAGTTTTCTTATTTTTATGAAGATACATAAAAAAGAAATAAATTTTTCCAACAAAATTCATACATAATGTTATAAAACTCGAAATAAGTGATAGAGTAGGAACAATTGTATAAACAATGATACTTTTACGATAATAAATCTAATATAAAAAAAAGGTTATATTCAATATAATTAAAAATATTAACCAAATAATTTTATATAATTTCTTACCTGAATAATAAATTGTGGGATATCTTCTAATAATATATTAAAACAACCGGCCCAAAATACTAATTTTGATATTTTATTTGATAGTGGAGGTGCAGAAAAAATGTTTAATCCAGCAATTTTGGATGAAAGAACATGAAGAGCTTCAACATCTGCACTTGATAATATCGTAAATATTGATATAATCAAACCATTTTTTTTACACCAATTATTGAAATTCTCATTATAAATAATTTCTTGAATTAATGAATATATAGTTATCGTCATATTAAATACGATTGGAATTACAACCGATAAAAGACTAAAATTAAATAATAAATAATTATTATTATAATAATAATTCTTAAAAGGAAAAAAAAAATATGTAATAAATTACCTGAAAACAAATAAATGAAGTGCATCCTTTGCACTTGTAGTGACAAACAAAATATCTAAGACTAAATCGATTATGATGATGACGATTTTTATTATTGAAAAATTATTTCCCTAATTATATTAATGATAGAATTATCAATCTGATTATATATAAAAAATCATGAATAGATCTAAATTCATAATTACCTCCGAATATCTATAATTCGCATAAAATAATGCACAACTCACAACTAAAATTGCAAGTGCCAAAATGATCAATTGATATTCATATCTCGTCCAAAAATCAGCTATTAAATAAATATAGTAATAATAAATAACTGCAAATAAAGTTAAATATAATAACAAATATAACTTACGTAATGTTTGAGCTCCATAATATTCATCCAAAAATTTTGTAATATTACTATTTGATATTAAATTATATTTCTTTTGTTTAATTAATTCATCTAAATCTTTTAATATAGAATCTGTATTTCTTTCATTACCATCATATGCAGAAGGTGGCATAATGGTAGCAGAAATTAATACTTGATTATTTGTATCTCCATTTTGAACTTTTTCATTGAGTTTTAATCTTTCTGGAACAATTGGTATCGCTTGAACCAATTCATCTTTGAGTATTTGAAGAATAAGCGAACGACTATTTTTTGAATTGATTTTTTTATAATTTTCATTGTCAAGTATTAAGCGAGCGGTAATTGTGACTTGATCTATAGGATGTAAGAAAGTATTATTGATATAACTTATTTAATATAAAATATTTAAATAATGAATAAATATGTATATATATATACCCGCTGATTTTTCTGGAATTCCCAAAGCTAGAAAAATGTATGAAAATTTGATAATCAGTAAATATAATTAAACGAGTGTCATTTAAATAAAAGCTTACATACATGCATAAAAAGTCCAAATTCTTTCTGAAATTCCTAATAAAGGTTCTTCATTAGATAGAATTTTAACAGCATTATTATCTACTTTAACTCCATATTTGACATTTATTTGATGTAATGTACTAGCGAATACTTTTATTGATATTGCTGTTTTATTGAATAATCGACAAAATTCGGATTGTCCAGGAATTATTTGTCTTAAAATTAAATCATTATCATTTAAATACTGATATATAGTTATATTCCCACTGGATAGCATAATTGGTCTATTAAAGTTTATAATAAAGTCAAGTTGCCTTCCGATTGTAGTTGCACTTGGAATTTGAATGGTTTCGTTAATTATTGGATAAGTTCCACTAATGCTGGGATTTTGATAAATGAAACGGGAATCTAATATAAAAAATTTTATTTAAATTATGGATTTTAAAATATTTAATACTTAAAAAAAACAAAATTTTTACCTGAAGTGTCGGTTAAATTTAATGGAAGATAACTTATTTCCCATGACTGATCATTATTACAATTTACAGACCATAATAATAATTGTTTCTGCATAATTCCATTAAATGAAGTTATATCTAACACATTTCTAATTCTATCATGATCATCATAAAAAACTATTGAATTATTAAAAAAAAATTGTTCCATATAGCCACCATAAAATAATGGTATAGGAACAGGAAAGTTTGAAACATCAAAATGAAAATTATTATCAATAGCGGTTACTGCCCCGTTTGACAAAAAATGAATTCGAAAATCAGTGGTGTTATGAATGAAATCGTATACATGTCCTGATCCATCAAAAGAATTTGCGTAGACTAAATAAAATGAACATAATTATTTTAGTAAAATACCAGAACGATACGGGGTTATCCTTTGTTTATCGCGTGTCGCTTTAAGCATATTTGAATAAAGTAAGAGATTAGGACACCCCATATCGGAAAATAATTTACGTGCAAGTAATGAATTATAATTATTTTATATTACCTCCTCCAAAAACTTTCAATTCACCTTCATATGAAGTTAAAGAATGAAGTAGAAACTCTTTTGTCACATCATCTTTAAAATATATAACGTAAACTTCATCAAGTATATTAAGTATATTATTATCATTTAATTTGGTTCTTTTTAAGATTGTAGTAGCGTACCCTCCTTCAACTAGGGAAAAAACGGTATGACTAAAAATAAATAATATTTTATAAACCTCATTTGATTACGAAATCGAATTATTAATTGATACTTACGTTTTTATAGTAGTATTATTTTTAAATATATTGTATGATCCATCAACTATTTTTAGTGATGTATCATCTCTAATAAAATTCAGAGATGTAATTAATTATTATGAATTTTCTTAAAAAATAATGTTGATATGATAAATACATACTGGACGATAAATTTTCTCCATATTAATGTTTTACTATCTTTTAATTCTGTTATAAAAAAGGTTCGTTCTGAATTAAGTGCAGCAGTTGTTTGATAATCGTCCATTTCAAGTACGCTAAATATAATGTAAATAATTAATTAACTGAATTGGTTAATATTTAAAATACGTCCACTCTCCATACGAAGCACATGAATTTGAACATTACTTGTGTATTTTTTCGTCCCATGATACAATTATCTGTTTTTTACGATTTGACTCATCAACTGACTCTATAAGAACATATCCGTCTATTAATGCTGTTGGACTTAAAGAACATGCTGCACTTGCATCTTTACTTTTTCTACATTTTGGAATAAGATTAGGAAACGAACTGCAATCAATTTTAATTGGCGGAAGAACTGTCTTATTATCAAGGATGATACGTAAATGAATTGTTGTGTTGTCTCTTGTTTCGTCATTTCCTTGAGTGAAAAGTAATATAATTGTTCCACTATCATATGTGCTTGTACCTTCCAAACGAAGGTCAGGTAAATCTTCGTAGTATTTTATAGCGATTGTACTAGTAAGTAATGATGATAACATCATAATGAGAAGACATAATGTTCTATTCAAAAAGGTCATGTTTTATCTTTATTTTATTAACTAAATAAAAATTTTCTTCATTTTCATAAAAAAAAAAAAAGATAATTTATAATTTCTAAGAAAGCAAATCGTGACATTTTTGGAAACAACGAAATGCTTTTTTTATGAAGATAAAATGATAATAAATAACGCGTAACATTATTTTTTAGAGGCACATCTAACTTATCATAATTGATGTTGCATTAATTATTATTTTGTTAAACATTGAAAACAAAGTATTGAAATTGGTTTACCCGAATTAAAAATGTGATAAACTGGTAACTACGGATAAATTAGTCATTCGGCATTACACAAAATCACACAGAAGTTAATTATTTAGCACGGCATGTTTCATGTTCAGGTTCATATTCACTAAACAATATTAAAGAATGTTTTTCAAAAACTTAAAACAAACAATAGACATTTAAAGTTAGATTTCATGATCGAGCATTATTACTGTATCACAACAAAACAAACTTGTGACGAAAGAAAATTCTATCGTGGAACAGTTATATCACTTTTACCCAAGCAAATAAAAATATTAAGTCTAATAAAGAAATTATACAACGTGCATTATCCTTTATTACTGTAATTCATGTACAGTACTGTATATTGTCAAAGTTTATGCGATATCCTGGGATCGACATTAGCACATTTCATATGCTGTTATCTTCCAAAGTAAAGAACAAATTGTCATGCCGATGCAGGTTATTATTTGTAAAACATTGATATTATGACCGTTCGGTAGATCGTGGATTTTGAATTGAAAAGAAATTAATCATACGAATTAAAGCGGCAAGGTAATATAGTCAGAGCTCGATACAATGTTATGCTTGTAAAAAATTATTTTACTTTAGTAATGTTTACTGAAGGGATTGAGGTCTCGAATTGGGCCAAAATTTGTAGCATGAAATTACTGTAGCATAAAATTGACTAGGACATAGTGCGGGTCATATTGACAGCACTTGCTAATATCGCGAAATTTATAATAAAATCAGTATACAGTTAATTAAATATTGGTGATTTTGATTGGAGATAAGATACCGTTTCAAAAATATTCAAAATATCAATTTAATGTGATTACAAGTAATCGATTTGATTATCCGTTAATAATTTTTTTTTTCATATCAGATATAAATATATTATTGCAGTTTACGTTTTGATTACTGGTTGATTATAATTACAGGACAATTACTGGACCAATTGCCCGGTTTTTGTCCAGTGACCATCCTGTAATCTGGTAATTTTATTTTATTATAGTAATTTGCGTGGGTTGCACAATTCTGAAAACAACTTGCACTACTTATGCTAGATAGTGCTAGAAACAAGTAATTTTACTGTTTTTTTTTCTTAAAAACATGAAATGTATTGTGCCGATTCTCAATTATTAAACAAATTATGTTATCCAGCTGTAATAAGTCGATTAATGTATACGAACAAAATATAGTATAGATTTACTGCAATTGTTTAAAAAATGATCTGCAAAGGTGGTATAAATAGAAACATTATCCGTCCGGTACTAAATTTAAAAAAAAATTCTAATTTAGTTTATAACATGCATTATTAATTTCAAATAATATTTTCCAATTACCTAATATGCAGTATTATTTACAAATAATATTTTCCAATTACCTAATGTGCAGTATTATTTACAAATAATATTTTCCAATTACCAACCTTTTAATGACAATTATTAAGAGCAACAAATGAGCTTTTATGCAAGTGTGAAAAATTAATTAAGTTTTATAGTTTTGTGATTTTATTTTTTTACTTCAGAAAATTGCTTTATACAATGACCCGAAATATATATGTAGGGGTAGGATGAATTATTGTGTCGCCATCATAGGTATTTTCTACTGATATATATTTTTTATTAGAACACATTTTACATAATGGGTAATTATAAATTCATATCCGATATAATATAAATATTGCACATTTACCATTAAGACCAATGAAAAAATCATTATATAATCACAAGCCAGGAGATTAATTTGCTTATTTTTTTTTTCTTAGCTATTTAGCGTTAAGACGTTAGGTGTTAATTTTGCGAACCAAAACCCCTGCATAAGTGCGTATACTATTATTAAATATTCAAAAGTACCTTATCCCTATATTTTTCATATATTATTGGATAGTTATATTACAGAATTTTTCTTTGACATGAATGAAAATATAGTAAATAATTTGCAACAATTGTGAATTTAAATTATTTTAATAATCTTTTGTTCAATAATTATTATTTATTTAGAAATTCTAGTGAGTTTATCATTATTCGCTTCATTTCTTGATCGAGAACCATTTTTATTAAAATCAAAGAAAGAAAATACCATTTTTTTTCTGTAGACCACTTTGCTCTATTTTCTATTATTAATTTTTTTCACGTTTACATCATATTTATTATATTTATCATAATAAAATAGATTTTACCAAAATCAAATTATTTAAATTTAATCGAATCTATTAGAGTTGATAATCGAATCTAAAAATTAAATCTAATAAAAATGAAATCTATTATTTTTATGATCGCGTCTCAGTAAAAAAAAATTGCCAATTAAAAATTATATATAATAATTTACATAAGATTTATAGCTATTCTTTTTTTTTTTTTGATATTAGTATTCCTCTATAAAATTACATGAGTGCGTCACAAGAAAAAATAATTTGGCATCCAAACAAAAAGTTGTTTAGTACATAGTAAAAATATTGCGATCTCATTAAAATGAAAATATGGATAATGAGTATGATATGACCTCCATTGTATATATGGTATGGTCCTAAAAATTGGTATGTATGGTTAGTATGGTACCTACTTTCATATTAAAATTCTATACAGTATAGCTGATATTTGACCTACAACGATTTCGTCAAAGTCACATGAGCAACTTAGAAATATTGTGTTACACATATTTAACCGTCCGATTGGGTTGCATGTGATATATTTTACTAATATACGAACATCTGATATTGTTGAATACGTAAACATATTCAAGAATTTTCTTCATACAATTTTACTAAACCATTAATTGTAATTATGACTCAGGTCATTTATAAATAATGAGTTTAGTAGAATCATCAAAAATTTTCTATTTCCGAGGAAAAAAATTTTAAGAAATATGAAAGGAAATTCATTAGAACAAGATTTAAGAACATCAATAAATAATCCAAAGTATAGTGATATACAAATTTTATGTGAAGATGAAAAGAAATTACATGCTTGTAGAGCAATTTTAGCAACAAGATCCGAAGTATTTGATAGTTTACTTTATAATGGGATGAAGGAAACTTATGAAAACCAAATTTCTTTTCCAAACATTAATTCTGTTGTGATGAAAATCATATTAGAATATATTTATGCAGGATCTGTTAAAGAAGAATCTTTAACAAAAGATAATATAATTGAAGTTTTTTTAGCCGCAGATTATTTTCAATTATCGGATCTGAAGGATTTTATTGTAAATACAATAAATAATACAAATTTTTCATTTCCAGAGTTACTATCTAAGCTTACGGAAATGATTCCATTAACAGAAGATAACATTTTTTTAAATTCATTGATTGAAATGGTAGCGACTATTCCATTAGATACTATTGAATTTGGTCGATTGTCTATAACAGGTCTTAAATACCTTTTATCTTATACATATGATAAGGAAGTGACTTTTGTGACACCAGAATATGAAGTTTTTAGATATAGTGTTATGCTTGCAGCAAAACAAGTTTCCAGTGATGCATATGTAACTCTCACGGAACGGTTACCACCCTTAAAACAAATATGCAAGGCAGTTCAAGTGGAAAATAAATTTATTATCGATCAAAAAATCGCAAAAAAATTGATGCCTTTGATTAAATTTATTGATTTCAGAAGAATTAATGCGCCAATAATAGCTGATATTATTGAACCATTAGGTATTATTCCAATCGAAATAATTCACAGTGCTTATCGAAACATAGCATTATCAAATGATTTAAATTTAAATAATACTCGTGGAAAATCAATTAATGAATCTGATTATGTTTGGGATAAGTCAGAATGTGGATCAAATCTCGTTATTAAAAATGATGGGAAAGTTGTACTAGCAGAGAGGATGTTAAAAGATAAATATAAAAGTGTTAGAGGTAAAATATTATTAGAAAGTAAAGGTATTTTTAAATGGGATGTTATAATTGAGAAAAAAGGTGAAGTTGCTTGGGTTGGAGTTTGCTCATCGGAAAATTTTAATTATGAAAAATCTGCAGGAAAGCAACCTACTGGATGGGTATTGGGTTCTAGTGGCCATTGTCGTAATTCTGGAGTTATAATAAAAAATTATTGTACTAAATTTGGAGATGATACAAAAGTTACAGTTCATTTAGATATGAATAAAAAAACTTGTGCTTTTACAGTCGATGGTAAAAAGTATCGGGAGGTATTAGAATGGAATAATCTTCCATCAAAGCTTTATCCAGTAGTATCATTACGTTATCCTGGTTGCTTTAAAATTCAACCTCATCGTAAGCACCAATGGTGAAGTCACAATTATATTAGAAATTAGAATGATGACTTGGTTTTATTTCTAAAATTTGAGGATATAATTGATGATAGTTTACCAACCAATGCAACCAACCTTAAACACCAATAGTGATTAATTTAATACACAAAATGTGGCTATGAAAAATATGATTAATATATAGCTTTATATAGTTTTATATAGTTTTCGTAAGGATAACGTCATAAACTCAAGATGTACTGTATTTGCAATAAATAAGAACTTTGACATATTTATTTTATGTTATTACACAAATTTAATTCAGCTGACATTAAAAATTTGGCCGGGATTCACACTAAAATTTTAATTTTGGCCAAGATTAACAAATCGTGTGGAAATATAATATGTCCAAAATACCCGATTGTATTTGAATTTTGCCTTTTGATAAACTTATAAACTTATTAAATTTGTTATTAAAAGAAAAGAAAACTAACAACTACAATTTTAATTTAAAACATGTTATGATAAATTATTAATCGGATTATTTTTTAACAACTTGAAACACTTCATAATTCTCTACATCAAAAGCATTATAATTGCCCATCCTACGACCTTGTGGTATATCAATTTCAGGATAAGAGTGCTTATGGCTTTTCCAAGTACTATCAATACTGTGAAATAAATCAAAACCACCACCAAATAATGGTCCATAAGATGAACTACATTGCACAGCATAACTTGTATTAGTAACGTGACCTACCTTTGCAGTTTGAAAGTCATTTTTATTCGTAAATGAGAATATAAAACTATCACTTGTAGACTTCCAACCACTAGTTGTATCCCAAAAAAATGGATTATATCCTCCAACAATATGTTTCGAATTTGAAATTTTTGCTATAATTATAGTGGCACCTTTGTTATCACATTTAGCATGAAATGCTTCAGATGTGTTACCATCTCTACTAGCACGGCAAAGTAAATTGAAATTGTAAGGAATATTCTTTATATTATAATGAGAATCATTTTTCTTTTCAATCCAACTAGAAAAAATAGCAAAATGTTGAGAACTAAGTAAAATAGAATCATAAATACATTTTGGTTGTCTGGGAGGTTGTAAAATCACATTTAATTGCTTATTTGGAGCCATGTGATATATAAGCTTGTTATTAACCAGATCACTTGGCATTATTTCTTTAAAAGGATATACTTTAATAATAAAATCTTCTGAAGAGATATGATCAAATCTTATTAATGGAATAAATCTATGAATAGTTTTCTCCAATATTGCGATTTCGTCTTTACTCCATTGTTTAGGATTTTGAGAAATATCAGGATGTTGAGCCAAACACCATTTAATCAAATTGTCCCAGATAACAATTTCATCCAATGATAAATCTTCTCTTCTCAAAATTAACTCCAATAAATGTGGGTTGAAACTAAAAAATTTATCTGAATTAAATAAAATTTCGGGTTCTTCACAAATTTTTTTTAGACAAAGATTCCATAAAATTGTGAATGATTCATTTTGACAATTTGCTTCAAGAATTTCAATAGGATTTTCTTCTAATAATTTAACTTGATGTATAGTCAAATAGTATTGTATATTTTCGGTTAAAGTTTGAATATCAATTTCATCTACTGCCATCAAAAGTTTTAAAATATCAGATACTTGTAATTTCTCTAAATCAATTTTTCCGCAATAAATAAATCTGAAATTTTTAACAAAGAAAATTACTAAAAAATTTTTAAAAATTATATGATTATCCTTATTACTTTCATATAACATTTACACGTTACCTTAAAATCATTTTAAAAATTTGAGGAGAAATATTTGGTTTCCTAAAAATAAATTTTTCATCTTTCTTCTCAGACCATTCCTTAGAGAATGCCGTACGAAAATATTGAGACCTTGTACGTAATACAAGTGAATGTGCATGAAATTCTTTTATATTTTCATTTTCACCAGCATAAATAATAACATCATAATCTTCTTCATTTTCAAATAATTTTTCATAATCATTAGCAACTTCTTGAGAACATTCAAAAGGCATTTTTTTAACGAAATTTTGAAAGAAACTTACAGTGAACTACAGAAATTATAGTTACGCCTTTATTTAAGATTCAATATTGTACGAGGGCCTTGAGTAATACACAAAAAGGTAACAAGAGTTTGAACCAAAATAATGTGTAGATCATTTCTTTTTGGACAATTCCATGCGGCATTGATTAATTCTGGCCCTGGGACTGCCGATCTCTTGTTATCTATTTATATATTTCTCAAGGTCATATCGCACGACTTTGAGTTCTCTATAAAAAATTTTATCCGTTATTTCTGTAAAAACTCCGTAAAGTGAGCCTTTCACGGACCCATTCACGGAAAATGTAAATGATTCGATAAATTCCGTGATATAAAGTTATTAATTCCGGAAATATGAGCCTTTTACGGAAAAAAGATGGAATATAATAAACGGATCGACTTTTTTTTACAGTATAATTGAACTAATAACGATAAGTTTGGGATTGTAATTAATAAGTTTAAATCATATGTTTTACTTTTATCTCAAAAGTCAAATAATCGTAAATTGACGATCAAAGACCTACTCAAATAAATATTTTTTAATTGTTTTTTTTTTATTTATTTTAATTTATTCATTTAAATCCCTATAAAAAATTTGGAAAATCTCTTATTTTCTATTCAAAAAATTTAGGCACGTAAACAATTATTTATGGGACAATTAACGTATTAACTTGAACTTATTATGTATTTTTCTTCGTACTTTTTTAAGAATTTATATTTTTTTTTCCTCTATGCAGTATTCTCATTTTTACACAATTTACATAGTATAAATGAAATTAGTTTAATTTCATAAGTATTTATAAAATTTTATCAATAATTGACCGTGTACAAGTTAATTATAAAATAACAAAATTTATGAATATGTATTTCGTACGGCTAATTTTTGCATAGAGTTACTGTATTTATTAATCTACATTTATAATGACTAATAATTCAGTTAACTTGATTTATAGTGGAATTTTACAATGAATATTGCAGATGCTTGGAGTAAATTTAATATTGTACGCAAATCAACTCAATATTGTACGATGATTAGCTATTGATGAAAATATCAGTCAAACAAAATCAGCATGATCCTATAGGTGCGGTATATTACTGAGCTCTTATATTAACAAAAGTAACATTAATAGAATATATACAGTATATCCATAACTTTTATAGCTATGTTCACAAATTTACAAAAACTTTTGTTTTTTAAATTAAAATGTTGAAGAAATTAAATTTTATGATAACAATTTATTTAATTTAGCTTTAGTTGAATTTTGTTCTAACCTTAAGGAAAAATATTTGAAATTAGAAATAATTAAGAAATTTAAGAAATTTGAAATTATTAAAACATGGTTTGTCTATTATTGACAGTAAATTTCACTATAATTGAATCTTGATTTATATTCTTAACGGACTAAATTCAAACTTTAATATAATAAAACAATTTTCACAATACGATTATCTATTTAAAATAACTTATATTCATTTTTCTGGACAGAAATTATTTTTGATTGTAGAAAAATAAAAGCAGAGTAAATTCATTAGATGAATTTTTTCATTTTAATTATTTAGTATGATTTCATTTTATTTTTGTATCAGTGTAATTCGTAAAAAAAAAATATGAAGAAAGATCGGAGTATTCTTTATAACTTTAGATTAAAAATTTTTTGACTGCCCTTTGATGTAAATACTATATGACAAATTGCATATAACTAGTAGTATGACTTTATTTTAAATTTTGGTAAGAACATATTATTTTCTTGTATTTTATGTCCCTTTTACCTCATATAAAGAGATAGTAAAATCACCACACCGTATGTTTTAAAAAAAATTGACTGCCTTCCAAATATTGATGGTATCTTTATTGATTTCTCATAAAAAAAATCTTAATATTCTCAACTTGTCAAAATATATAATTTCTGTATTTTCTGATATGTCAATTTTGAATTAAAAATAAAATAAAATAAATGGTCATACTAATTAGTAGTTTTGTATATTATGACGTACAGTTAGGGATGGAAATGACTCTGTCAGTTCGGTTTCGGTTCTTCAAGCCAGAGCGAGTTGGAGTGGGCCGAACTGATAGAACTGGTTCCAAAAGTCAGCTTTGAGCGGAGTTCAGAACCAAACTGATTTGAACCAGTTCCGAACTCCACTCTGAGCCGGTTCTGATATAATTAAGTTATTTTTCATATAACTAATATTTATATAAAAGTTGCTTGCCGAAACTAGGGGGTTTTGGTGGAATGGCGTATGCATAGTATATGATATCGTATGACATTCACTATAATCTGCAGTTTGCAGATTTCTGATCAGTTTTGATATAACCAATTTACTGATCATTGATAATCTTTTTTTTATGCTTAAATATATATTACACGATCTCAACTGAAGTTGCGATATTTATCACCTTGGTGTTTTGACTAAGTTTTTTAAAAATATCATATTTTTATCGACATAAAATATACAACCTACAGTTTCATCCCAAAATTCTTAACATGTTTTTACCCGAGTCTCTAAATTAAAAAAAAATCTTCTTTCAAATTTCTGAGCTTTTTAATAAAAAAAAGTTTTAATGCGAATTGCCAAAGGGTAAGTTCTTATTTATATATTTTGTTTATTTGGAACGTTACTAACATTCTTTCCTTTTTTTTTTAGAGTGATCTCTTAGACGAACCCGGACTTGGAATGTGTGCAAGTAAGTTAGCGGGATTTTGTTTTAATATATTGAAGAAACGTACTAACGTTTCTTCTATTTCTTTTTTTTTTCTTTAGGTTGCCAGACTTCTTGGACGAACTCTGGAATGTAAGCAAGTAAGTTAGCAGAAAGTGGGAGGGGATTTTTTTTAATTTATTGAAGAAACGTACTAACGTTTCTTCTATTTCTTTTT
>JADRCO010002409.1:0-13778 GCA_021464525.1 Rhizophagus sp. LPA8_4_AMF
ATTTTTATATTAAAAAAATTTTTAAAAATTATATAATTAATTAATTTTGTTTACATTATTTGATGTAGATTTATTATTTTTATATAGCTAATATTTATATTTGCTTAATAAAATTATTTTTGTGTAAAAAAATTTGATTCCAAAAATCAGCCTATATGTATAGCAAAAGGTATTACTGCAGAATTGATTGGAATTTTAATGCAATTTATTATAAAATATCATAACAATACAGGTTTAGGCATTGAAGAAGTTTATCAGTTTAGTTCATTACAAAACAATGTATTACAAGAGTCACTTATTAATACTGAGATTTGCAATAATATGCAACAGTTTTTGGATAACCTTCAGATATCTAATCCAGAATACCACAAGGCAAAAGGACGTGTTATAAATCATCAGTAGAAGATAATCTCAAAATACTTCATCTTCTGTAGTAAAATCAAATGAAGGTGTTCTTAAAACTTGTAGTTATTGTTTAGGTAGAGGACATAATATTCATGGGTGTATTAAACATAAAGCTGATAAAGAAAATGTTTAATCAGCATAATATTAATAGTTAGAAGCATTATAGCAAAACTAGAATTTTAATTATTTGCATTTATATCTTAAGGTAGAACTGTATATAAGTTATTAGCATTAGAATTGTATTTATTGTATTATTGTATAAATGATGAATTATAAATTTATATTAACAATTGCTACGAACATTTAAGTGATAACCTATTACGTGATATAGGCAGTGAACGTCTGAGCAGAAATGATGATTTTTTGTGATGATGTAAGACAAATTTTATGTATGATAAAAGCAAATTTTGTGTTTTGTTGTGATCTATAAAATTACTATATATGGGGTACGTCTAAAGCAGGGGTGATGATTTATAGCAGTAGCACCCTCTGCTCAGCTAAAATATTTTCTGTGCCATTCCACCACGGGAAATATTTTTGCTGTGGCACAATGGAGGGCGTGCCAGTTTGGGTGATAGTGGCTCATGTACACTCGCCACTCACCCAAACTGGCTTGCAAGCTGCGCCACGGCAAAAATATTTCCTGAAGCTGGGGTCACAGGAAAATATTTTAGCTGGGGTGCACCGCCACAATACACCCCTGCTTTAGACGTACCCTATATATGGAAATTTTCACTGGTACAGTCTTTAAGGCATTATTAAAATAGGCCAATAATTTAGGCTGATAGGATGGTTCAGGATAATATAAAATGTCATTCAAATTTGATGATAAGTAACATAATCTGTAATAATGGAAATTATGTGAAATTATGTGAAGATTATGTGAAATTATGTGTGAAAATTATGTGAAATTATGTGCGTATATATATAAAGAATAACATTTTGTGAAATTATGTGTTAGTAATGCTAAATTTTGTGTTTATCACAAAATTTTGTGGCTTTTGTGATATATTGTAAAATGCCATAAATCATCGTCCCTGCGCTTGAGGCGGTAAATAGCAAACTTGAATAAAGAAATTTCATTTTTATTATAAAAATTGGTTTTTTTTTTGCGATTTACATTCAGTCCCAAGTATATTGGGTGAGTGCTAGGAAAAAGAACCAATTAGACAATGGATTTCATTGTTTATTTGGTCCCTTTTCCCAGCACTCACCTTATATATGACCTCTAATAATGCACACCCTTTATAATTTTCTGGTCCCAATGGGGTGTACTTATAGAGAGTTGACTGTATATTAAAATTATAAAAAATATGCCATTATCAAAATTAGATTTAATTTATTTATTAATTAAAATTAATTTTATATATTTTTAAAGTAAAAAATAATATTTTGGATTTTTATAAATTTCAGAGGTTTGAGTGTTAGAACCCCTTATACCCTCCCTCTATTGCCGCGTATGTTTTAAATTTACATAAGAATTGTGTTCATATACACGTAACGCCTGGAATGTTTATTATATTTATTAGTCGTCAGAAAACGAGAGTTGTTTTTGTAGGATATTATACATAAGGGCCATAAGGGGGGTACTGTGGCCCGCAAAATACGTATGTTGAATTATATATATATTTTTTTCAGTAAAATTTCCAAACCGATATGGAGTAGTAAATAGAAAAGTATTTGCCAGTAGACCAATTTTCCGTGTTTAAGTCTATTGCCAAACCTTGCGCTATAATGATTCAATTTTCAATTTGGCCAAAAACTAATCACATCTACAAGACCATTTATAATAGACGCGAAAGCAAAAACAATAATTTCAATAAATTATTGAAAATTTCTACCTTCAAAAAATGCCGTGCATTTATTTCATCATATTTTGTCTCGTTTATGCGATTATAATAATTAACTATAAAAAAATTAAGGTACAAATTTCCTTATCTGATACTTTTTTTTTATATGACGAAAATCAGCGATCTACATTTTTCAAGGATTTCAACACTTTCGAAATTATAAATTTTTTTAAAAAGACATATTCGACACAAGTAAAAAAAAAATAATATTATATACAGTAGTAAGGATAAATATTTTTTATTAGTTTGATTATATTTTCATATTTCAGTAAAAACTTAATTTAAATTAATTATGTTATTGAAAAGTAAGGAATTATCCCGGCTAACTAAAATTCTCATAAACTAACGAAAAAAAAAATTTATTGAGTATATCGGTAATATATACGTAATGAAAAAGTAGCGAAAAAATGAATGATGAATTTTACATTGTAACAATCGAATGAATGAGTATATACTAATGGCGTGTGTGTATGTTGATAAATATTATAAACAAGAAAAAAAAAAAAAAATTCTATTATATGTGCAAATGTGAGAATAAATTCTTAAATTATTCCGTTCGTAAAAAAAAATGCCAATTTTTTTGCCAATTCTAAGTTTATACAAATGTGAAAAGTAAACATAAGTAATCATATTAAATCTATATATACATAAATAAAATTTTAATAAAATTATGCCAATTCCTGTGTTGTCAATTCTCATATTCTTTAGCGTATTTCATATTCCTCAAAACTTCTAAAATTACCGATATCCATCATTGCAACGTTATTTGATTCAAATTGATCATAGTCGGTATCGTATATTGAAGTATCAATATCGGTAGGAGAAGTTACTCTTATTTTTTCTAATAAATTAATCGATGATTCGTCGTTGTGATTATCAAAATATAATGCGTTAATTTCTTTTTCTTTTTCCGAAAATGAAGATGATGAAGACGAAGATGAAGAAGAAAATGGAGATGACATTCTCGATCTTGAACGTGAAGAAGTCGGAGTAGTTGTGGGGATGTTATTAAAAAAATTAAAAGTGGTTTCAATCGGTGTGGTTGAACTGCTATAATTAAAAGATATACGGCTATTATCATCATCATATATTAAAGACGATTCATTTCCTTCTAAAATAACACAATCATTGTTATTTTCGGAAGTAAATGAATTGACATTGCTATCATTTATGTCCGTGAAAACATACCTTTGCGATTGCTGTAAGGTAGGAGAGATAGGTGATGAACTTGGTGAGGTGGTAAACATTTCTTGAGTGATGGGTTTAAGTGATTGGTTTGAACGAGAATGTGTTGATAAAGAATGAGATTTAAAGGTGTTTAGATTCATTTGAGATGATGTGGAATTAGGGAGTGATTGTGTTCGTTGCGGTTGTAAGTAGTTTGTTGAAGGAGAAACTATTGAAGGAGTTTGATTGGCTGATGATGTGGGTGTAATATGATCGTATGAAGAATTATCACTAAATATGTCCCAATTCATCTGAGATTGTTGCATTTGCGCAGCAAATGAATCCGTGAATAATGATTCGGCAGATGTAATATTTACGGAAACGAATTGTTGATTTCCTCCATTATCTCCTTGAATATAAGGACTTGATTGTTGAATTTGATTTGAAGAAGGTCCATTTCTCTTTTGTGGTACAATTGATTGAACTGAATTAGTTGATTTCATGTTATTCACACTTTCAACTGAGCAAGGTTCAGAAGTTATTTTAATCTGAGGAAGTGGGGAAGAATTTCCTAAACCAAGACTACTTAAACCAAAAGAACTTAAGGTTAAATCCAATCCATCAGGATTAACGATTTCTCCACTTGGTGTGATACCAAAAATTTCTTCATGACTGAATTTATCTTGATGTTTTATCAAAGTATTTTCAAGTAAAGAAATTGTTTTTTGTACCAATTCTTTCATTATATTATTTTGTCTATAGAATTGACAAATTTTGACGGTTTTAATTACATTTTTATATGAATTAATCGCTAAACCTCTTTGTGGAGATGTTATATTTATCGAATGAACTTTTGCTGCTTTGCAAAGACAATAAAACATTGCTGGGAAAGATGTACAAGAATGAACATTTAATGCTTCGACTAATAAAATAAAATATAAAATTTTATATTTTAGTATGATTGTTAAAAAATTTCTTTTACTCTAATAAAAAAAAAGTTAAAAAAGAAATTGATGATTTACCTCCGATATTAGTTATTTTATTCGCCGCAGTATTACAAACATTCATACTCGTTACGAAAGTTCTACTAGTTCTAAAATTTCGATCTCCCTTTCTTAATTTATCATACTCGGCAACGTATGGATAATGCAATAATAAATATAAAGTTTGATGAAGCATATGTAAAGATGCGACATGCCCAGGTAAATTTTGTGGGGAAGGAATATTTTGTGATAAAGGAACATAATTTAAATATGGAGGCAACTCTCTTAACCATTCAGATAATAAAGATTCAAAAATATCGATAGTAGCGTGATGATTCCATGAAGCTTGTAATCCAGCGCAAGAAACTGTTTGTAAATGTTCCAAAATTTGTCCGGTGAGCTTCGCAATACGAATATAACTGATAAAAATATTTATTTGTTGTTTATAGTTAGAACTATTAGAAAAAGAAGTAGAACTTGAGCTACCCTCATTATTTTGAAAATTTATATCATCTTGATCAATTTCATCTTGAGAAGGAAGATCAATATCACACATTTTATCATTAATAACTAATGGATCACCAGTATTAAGTGAATTTAATCTGTCGAGAATGAAACAGCCCCACCAAACTAGTTTTTTAGTTTGACGATCTTTTGCCCCTTGATATGCTGCGCCATTTTTACGATTTAATTCAATAGTTTGAGCCATTTTAATCGCAATGGAAGAATATGTTTGGGAGCGATATGAAGAAGGTTTGCCTTGATCAACCATATAAAGTAAAATTAACGCTTGAATTGTTGATAATCTAGGAACGTCAATAAAATAATCCAACAAGCCTGAAAAAAAAAAAAAAAAATTTTTTTTTATTTTAGATAAATCGCATAAAAAATTTGTTTAACACTATTATTATTATTATTATTTTAACTTACTTCTCGCTCGTTCATAAAAAAATTGAGAACTATAATCGCTATTCTGTTTCACAGTGGGTGGAAACATTGCACCAACAGCCATAATAACTTCAACTAATAATTTTGAAGGTTGATTTTCATCATTCGCATTTTTCAACAAGCGATAGAAATTTCCATGATTAATAATAGGAAGATATGGATGTACATAATTAAAATATCTTTCGAATAATGATGATGATATATCTTCAGGAATTGGCTTTAAATTAATAGGTAAATTTGGTAATGGAGGGTCAACATAATCGGATAATACGTTATCCGAATTTTGATTGTCAAGCATTAGGAAAGATAATGTATTACTTTGTAAAGTATTTGACGCATTTGGATTAATCAAATTATTTAAAAGAATTTCATCATCATCATTCGTTAATTCATCAGCGTAACCAGGATAATTTTGTGACATATCAGAAAATTCTAAAGGAATAGTAATTATAAAAAAATTAATAATATTAAAATAATGTTTTTTTTTTATAAAAAAAGTGTCATTAATTTATGAAGAAATATAATAATTCACGTTTTATGTCTTTTGAAAGATTTGAAATATCGGAAATGTTATCTTTATTTACGAGGTTAACCAAAAGAGATTCAATTGTATGTAGTCTATCTTCAATTAAAGCAACGAATCCTTTAGGAGGACCCCTAGGTCGTTTCGCAGATGCATCACTAAATGTGCATTGATAATCTAAAAAGAATAAGATATAAAAGTAAAAATCCATTGTATATTATTATATAATGATTAATTTTTAGGATTCAAATACTTACTTCCACGTTGGCAATTTGCGCAAGGTGATTCACCGTCACATTTGACCTTTCGCCTACGACAAGTATCACATGCCGTCGTGATTTTTACTCGTTTATTTTCCTGAGAGTCACAACTTGAGTCGTCGACAATCATATCGTCTAATATGATCAAACTCATATTATTTAACGGAATTTTCTGGAATTTCTTTTGATTTATAATTCGAAAATATTTGAAAGAGATTGAATTTAATAAAGAAGAAAGAAATTTGGGTTAACGAATGAAAAAAAAGGAAAATATTTACTTGTAAGATGATTTACGTAATTAGAAATGGATTATTATGTTAAACAATAAGTAAAATGTTTTTCTTATGTAAGATATAACTAACGCTTTTTAAACGAGAGGAAGTGATCAAATATATCAATTCCTAAGAAAAAATATATATTTAAATTTTTTTTTTTTTATTTATAAAGTATCTCGTAATTGAAAAATTACTGGTCACAAGGTACTTTCATTATTCTTTATAAAATGATTCTATTTAAATTTATATTAAATTGTTAAGAAGAGAGAGGGAGATTACTATTTACTAAACTAACAGTTGATTTTGTTATTCCCCGATCTCCTAATAATCATTTTTTTTTGGGACTGTGCTCTAACAACTGCCTTTTTATACTTATTAATTAATTTTATGATCGACACATATACAGTATATATATATATATATATAATATATACAGTAAAATATAATATAAAAAAAAATTTTTTTTTTTATAATAACGCTAAATAAAAAAAATCGATATCCCGATATAAAAAAATTTTTTTCATTTAAAGGCCAAGATACTATATATATACATATATATATATTTATTTAACGAGATCCCTTTAATATGATAATTAATAAATTATAACGTATTAAAAAAATATCAAATACAAGGGCAAATTAATTAATTTTAAATTATTTTGAAGTTGAAAATTATTACCGTGTATTTCTTGATAATGAATATTTATTATTAATAAAAGTTTGAATCTTTTATGTTTGAAAAATCTTCTCTTGTGAAATGGTAACTCCAGTGAAGAAAGCGTGGGTACCTTAGGAAACTATATCAAGTTAGCTACTTTCTTTTTCTATAATTATTATAAAAAGCAATACTTATGATAGTGACGTATTATTTCTTATAAAAAATTTATATTATCCTGTAATAGTCTATATTGATATTTGTTTTTTTCTGTTTATTTGTTTTATTTACTCATTTTTATTTGAAGCAGAAGCTAGAATTCGAACTTAAAATGGGATGAATTTGTTACGCGACCATTCAAGTTTGGGCGCATGGCGTAAATAAAACCCGATTTATGACAGGTCCTTTAAGAATTATAATTGAATACTATTATTGATATGGTAATATTAAAATTTAAATTACAATTGAAATTTAATAAAACTTAATTTATATTTGTAAGATCTACGGAAAAAGGTAATGAAGGTTTTAATATTTAATATGCTTTCTCTGATTTATATATATATATTTTTTTTCAAGCCTATACTTACGAGTAAATTGATTATTATTCGGTACCGAATATAATATATTCTTGATTTTAAATTTTTAGTAACGTAAATAAGTAACATCGTAACATCTCGTGAGGTCGTGTGCGTAATTATTTTCGTTGATCTTTAGTTTTAAATTTCGGATAAAAGAAGAAACGATGGAAAGATGGAAGGGCTCAAAAGAATATAGGAATATTTAATAAAAGTTTCATATAATTAAGAAATCTTTATGAAATCTTGAAAAATCTAACTAATTAACATCTATCTATCTATTAATAAGCAATTATTATATTAAAAATAAATATTCATTTTTTTTTTATGATTAAATTTAATCTTGAACGTGTATCACGGTAATAAAATGGTATGATCATTATTTATGAAACAAAAAAAAAATCCCATAAATAAAAAATATTAAAATTTAAAAAGGTTTTGTAAAAAAGTTTAGATTTTAGTATCGGAAAAATTAATGACTTGATTATAAATGCCACATGGCATATCGCCCAATTAAATTTCACATTAGATAAGAATGTTGGAATTTTGGAATTTTGAAACTCATTTATATTCGAAGAACAACACGAAGAACACGAAAAGATAATAATAATTATTATGAACAAGTAAAATGATAATAATAAACGATTCGTACACACTGTAACATATATTCGCTTTCACGGAATTCTAGAAAATTTAGCCATCGATATATGATAAACTCAGGTACCCGGCTACCCGAGCAATTAACGTCGTATAAATCTATATAATGATGTTTGATATTAATTCTGATATTAAATAACGTTTAGTTAAAATTAATATTCCTATAAAATGCAAGAATTTATAATTGAATTAATTAAAAAAAATTTGATATATATTATTGTGTTAAGGAGTAGTAAATAATTAATTTGTACGATAGAAATGATAGAAATTTCATCTAATTGATAATATTATCACTGTATCAGTAAGTCGTGTAATTGTAGATTATTTTTTCTTTGTTCAAATCTGAATTTTTAATTCACGTGTCATACCTTATTAAGCCCAACTTATCTTTTACAAACCAATAAATTTTGAAGTTTTATATCACACGATGTAACACGACAGGTATGTCATTTTACGGTCTTTCCCGCCTCCATCATGCAGTGATTGTCTAGATAAAATCATTGTTTTCTTTGTTTTAATTTGATTACAAAATTTTGTTTAATAATAATACTCTGACAACCGAATTTCCTTTAAGAAACCTTCCTCCCTTTTAGGTAGTTAATTGAGTGGGGGCATTTGTTGTGTAACATTTTTAAACGCCCACGCGATAATTTTGCGCCATTATTAAATTAAAATTATTATTTATCGTATGACATTAAGATGCAAACTATCCCTGATCATCAAAAAATTTTATTTAGCTTTTAACTTTTTTTGATTCATTCATTACGCCATTTTATTCCTCCTAGTTTGTTCGGTAAACACAAAAATTACTCCCACCAATAAATTAAATTAAATCTTTTAAAAAGGAAAATTGCAACGACACGAGACAACACGATTTGAAATTCTAATGTTTTCATTTGTTCGTACAACTTTACTTAGGTTAAAAAGGGAATCACATGCCGTTACAATGAACCATTTTCAATCGATTTTCACCACGAGACCAAACATCCTAAACCATTCTTTGGCGTTTATGATGACACAAATAGAATATCTCTACATTTCTCAGAATACTCTAATCAACAACGGTCATAATATTTCCCGCGCCCGGGCCTACACCATCTTTGACATAAAAGATGTCAAATTTTTTTTTTTTTTTTTTGGTATATATTGCGCAGTAGATTATCTTCATAAGATATTTTCAGTAAAATCATGCGAGATTTTCATTAATCACGACGTTTTCGTTGTTAAAGAAAGAGAAGAAGACACGAGTGATGTTCCAGCAAAGCTTTTTTCTTTCTAAAATAAATGATCGTTTCCCCATATTTTTTTACTGTTGCTCCTCTCCTTAAATTGTAATACGCATGATTACATATATGATTAACATTTGTATTTATGTAATTACAAATTCGTTGGCTGAAAATAAATTTTAGCCTCACGAGGTTTTCCTAATATAGATAGTTCATTTAATTGATTGGTTAAACTCTTTATTACAAATGAATAAGAATTCATAATTTTGGCGTAATATTTTTGTTACATAGCCACATTTGTGTGATCCAAGATAGTCCGAAAGAAATTTCGACTCAATCAATAGTACATTCTATCACGTGACTTTATCTGGAAACATTTTATGTATTTTTCGTAATTTCGTAATACACAAAAGTAGACACATAATAACGGATATTTCGGAGTTAATCAATCATTCCACTGAATTTTTAATTACTAAAATTCATCATTATTTTTCTCTGTTCAAAAGGATAATAAATATTGGTATTCATATATTCAATGGAACTGAAAATGGCAATAAACCATTCTCAAGGAAAGGATTATATATAATTTTTTGAATACTCGAAATTATTATTTGTTATCTAATTTATATAGTGCTTTATTTTGCTTTTTTATTTATTTATTGAATTCTATATGACTATTATTTAAATTCTTTTAATTCCTTTTCTTTTCTAATCATACTAACTTTCCTTCTTATTTACCAAAATTTTGCTTTTGATATATATAGATCGCCATCCCGGTTATTTCACTACCTTTTATGGTTTTTTATAACTATATATATGTGGTACTCTACCATATATCACGTGATTTATGATATTTACGAATTGTAAGACGAAAAAAGATAATTATTTATATCAGTACATGTAAATTACAACGAAATGTCTTATGTTAAATAAATAAATATTAATTATATCAATACGTTCATTAATAAATTTTATTTCATCTATATGTTATCATTACAATTCTTTTGATAATGACTTAATTGCCCACATTTTCTACATGCTGCAGCCACACTTGTTTTTGCATTTTGTTCATCAATTTGATTTATATTCTTAAGTTCTTTAGAGGCTTTTTGTTTCTATTTTTTTTCACTGTATTTTTCAATCTTTAAGTGGATATCTATGATACCTATAAACATTATATCATTTACTTTATTTGGTTTGTAATTACCTGAATAAATTCTTCTAATAAGGTGTTGTGATCTCCTTGGCACTTTTTAATAGTAAAACCTTTTGATAGTACATATTTATCAAAAATCTATTAACTTTCTCTTATAAATCAAATTCTTTATCAATTTGTAATATCTTTTCTTTATTTTCATTTTCTAAACCATCTTTATAATCATAATTATTACCCTGTAAAAAAAGTTGATCCATTTTTAATATTCCATCTTTTTTTTGTTATATCATGAAATTTTTCAAATTATTTTCATTTTTCATAAATGAATCCATAAAAGGCTCATTTTTACAAAGTTTTTACAGAAATAATGGATAAAATTTTTTATTAGGTTATCATCTATATATTAGTAGATATCTGGGATCCTATTTTATTCATTTATATCATTACTATTCTTTAATATTATATTTCAATATGGCTGAATTTGACCAGAAGTTTAATATCAGATATATTTATTTTTAGAGAGTTCATTTTTGTTTTTTTTTGTAATAATAGGTATTTGAAATTGAAAGCACTTTTGAACTTCCACTTCTTTAATTCCAATTCCAATAATACTTTCAATATTCCAATAAAAAGTCATTGGAAGCTTTCAATATATATAGAAACATATAAGTTTTATATTAATTGAGAATTGAAAGCACTTTTGGACTTCTAAATCTCCCAATTCCAATAATACTTCCAATTGCAAATTTCCAATAAAAATTATTGGAAGCTTTTAATACTGGTTTTTTATATTGTAGTTTAGTTTAAATTCAAGAAATTAGTATTGGAATTAGGATTTAGGTTAAAGTTAGTTAAAGTTAGATTAGGAGTTAACATTGTATTTGACAAGCATTTCTTGTGCATTACCTATAAAGAAACATATTAGAGACCATTATTTTGGTTGTATTAGAACTTTATTGTTAATTAAATTTATATCAATCAATAATTGACTAAAGAAAAAGAATGATAATAATTAAGAACTAAAATTTACATTCATTTTAGTTATAAATATTCTACATGGTATTTTGGTTTCCATATTCTTTGTAATTATTGCAAAACTGTATGTACTGTGGTTATGTCAAATAATCATACAGTATATGTGAAATGTAAACCACATATTATTAAAATATCAAAACCTTTGATTTAATTGTTTACATTATCATTTTATTAGAAGAAGAAAAAGTTAGTAATAAGTCAGTGACAGAATCTTAAATAGATTAGCAAGGTAGAAGTCAAGAACAGAAAAGGTAAAGTTCTATCATCTGATATATGTCTACTTGATTCAAAAAAATAGATGGCGAAAGATCTATTTGTAGATTATTAAATTTCTCAATCTGAATTTGAAGTTCTTAATCAGAAAATTAGTGAATAACAACAGGAAAAATTAGGAAAAATATAAAAGCAAAACAACTATTATTGGATAAAAAAAATAAAAAAAGAAATATTAATACGTTTTTTAAAGTTAATTTCAAAATTTTCTTTCAAAAATCCAACTTACTATCCAAAAGTTATTTCTAGAATATACTTCTCAGCATAATTGATTTTCAAATACTGTAATATTATGACATAATGCCAAATTGTGTATTGATGTAACGTAATTTATTTATACTGATGTAATTAATTTACACTGACATAATTAATGTAATTAATTTTATATTAGACGTAATTATTTAACAAGCTAAAAATAAATTTTTAAAAAATAATTCTTTAATATTTATATAAAATATAAAGTATTTTTTGATCAAGTAAATATGGTATTATGTGGTTCTAATTTGATACCACTCAAGTATTCACTAATGGCTACAGCAAAATCATTTGAAATAAATATTTATTTTCGCTTTAATAGATCATTTGCTGATAAAAAACATCATTGACTGATTCTTTATTCATAACACCATAGTTTTTCTAAGGCTATTCCCTATAAAAATAAAGAAAAAAGAAATATTAGAACGTTTCTTTAAGTCAATCCACAAAAACTCCTTCCATTCAACTTACCTGAAGTCTTCAAGACTGTTCCCAAGTCATTTCCTACAAAAATAAAGAAAAAAGAAACATTAGAATGTTTCTTTTAAATTAATTTTACAAAACTTCCTCCTTTATACTTACCTGAGGTCTCCAAGATGTTTCCAAGTCGTTCCCTACAAAAATAAAGGAAAAAAAAATGTTAAAATGTTTCTTTAAGTCAAATCACAAAAATTCCCTCTATTCAACTTACCCACGGTCCTTCAAGACCATTCCCAAGTCTTTTCTACAAAAATAAAGAAAAAAAGAAACTTTAGAATGTTTCTTTTAAATTAATTTTACAAACTCTTTCCTTTCAACTTACCTAAGTTTTTTAAGACGTTTCCTAGCCGTTTCTACAAAAATAAATAAAGAAAAAAAAATGTTAGAATGTTTCTTAAATTAATTTTCTAAACTCCGCGCCCTCCATTTGACTTATCTGAGGTCCTTCAAGACTATTCCCAAGTCTTTTCCTACAAAAATAAAGAAAAAAAGAAACTTTAGAATGTTTCTTTTAAGTTAATTTCCCAAACTTCTTCCATTCAACTTATCCGAAATCCTTCAAGACTGTTTCCAAATCATTCCCTACAAAAATAAAGAAAAAAAAAAGTTAAAACGTTTCTTTACCTAAACTCCTCTTAAAAATTTACCATTTTTTTATTTTTCTCTAAAATCTAGAAGTACGTTTCCTACAAAAAAAAATTCCATTTTTTTTTAAGATTAAATAAACATTTTATTTTTTTTTTAAAGCTATTTTTTTAGTTTTTAATAAACCGAAATTTAAAAAATTTTTTTTTATTATTGGTTTACCAGATTTTTTAAACCAAAAAAAAAGGTAAATCGGTATAAATCATATGACCAAAATCAGCTGATTAATCTGAATAATCTGGAAATGCTGTAATTAATTTGACAGGTTAATTTAATTACAGCCGATCGGCAAACTTTTTAGGGTAAAAATCTGCGCAGTTCTGTGGCACAAAGATCTGCGCAGTTCTGCGACCCTGCCGCTGCGCTGTACAGAAAAAAATTACAAAAATCTGCGCAAATCTTCAAGATTT
>JADRCO010002410.1:0-13777 GCA_021464525.1 Rhizophagus sp. LPA8_4_AMF
ATGCCTTAAAAATCTCCAGTAATTTGATAAATTTGGAGAACTTCGCAGGTTTTTATCCTAATAAATTTACCGATGTTACCTATTAATCAAATGACATAGATGATGATCAACTGATAAGAAATTTAAGATTTAATGACGTCATATGAATGATTGGTTAAATTGAAAGGAAAATGAAGGATAGATTTAATCAAATAGTTGAAGAATTACTTGAATTATAAAATAAAGTAAGATAGTGAGAGGATAAGAGTATAATCCAGTGAAGAATATATTATAATCAAAATAAAGTAAGAAAAACAAACTTTTATGATAAGAAATTTGGAAGAAGAACCTTATATATTAGGAGAGAAAGTAAAATAATAAGTCGTAGTCCAAGTCAGTAATAGACATTAAAGAAACTCAATGAAAAGATAAAAATAGGAAATTTAGATCCCAAGTTAAGAACTCAAGTTAAGTGTATTATTGTTATATATGAAGGCATTTTAATATGAGGTTGAAAAACCCAACAAAATACCCAATGTAAAATTATATTTCAATAAAAAAGATTTGGGAGGTCACAAGTAATGGTGGAAAGGGAATTTGTAGTGCCAGAATTGATGTAGATCGGAAAATTAGATCAGAATAAAGATGGGTAATGGTCCTACTCGGTCCTACTCAGTCTGGTTCAAGCCAGTCCCAGTCTTTGTAGAACTGGACCGTGGTCCTTATTCATTTGTGGCGCAGTAGGACCGAACTAAAGACCAATATACAAACCATCGGTCCGTCTTACAAAATTTGATTTTTTTTTTACACAAACATTTTTTTTCTTTTATTTAAACGATTTGAAGTCTCAATTTTATAAGTCTTTCTTAAAAATATTTCTTTTTTTCTTTATATTTTTAATTTCATAATTCACAATTTTACTCTATATGCTTTATTTTTATTTCTTTAAGATTATTATTAATAAAATTATTTTTTTATTTTACATCTAAGTGTTTTGTAAGTAAGATCATGTTCTATAACTATTTTTATTAGGATTCAATTATAAATTATGTAATAAACTTTGAATTATATAAAAAAATTACTAGCCAAAATTAAATTTTCAAATTATTCCAATAATATTTTTATAGTGGTTATGAACATTTATATTAATACATTTTTATTAAATTTTATGTCAGAGCAAATGATTTATCAATCAAATCATTGTGAAAATCATCCAATTAATGATTGACAGATTTTTGTTTACTAAGGTTTATCAGTTTTTAGATGATTGATGTAATCAAAAAATAATTTTTCCCATACTTCGTTTTTTGCTTCACTTTTTTTTATGTCAGTTATTTCAAATAATTATAGCTGATTCTTTTTTAATAGAAATTGTAGATAAAAGTGAGGAGGAAATTTTTTCAGATATTTTTATTGAAGATGAATTTATCTTTAATCTTGAATTTGAAGATGATCAAAGTGTTGATGAAGTAATGGAAATTATAACAGATAAAAGGACAGCTTCTACAACCTCACCAGTGTGGCAGTTTTTTACACGAAAAGAAAAAACTATGAAAAACCAAAATGGAGATAAATAAACTATAAGATATATTCATTGTAATGTTGGAGAATGTCATCTTTCAGCAAGTAATTCAACAACTACTCTTGAACGTCATTTAAAAGCAAAACACTATGATGCATATATAAGATTGCACCAACAACATGATGAATATGTGGAACCTTAGTCAGCTGATGAGCAAAAAGAAAAACACATGTTGTTAGTTAATTGGATTACTATTGATCAACAACCATTTACTGTTGTTGAAAATGAAAGTTTTCAGAAATTTATGTCAGCGGTTCAACTTCGATACAGGTTACCAACCCGACGCACATTAAAGGAAATGATAATTGCAAAATTTGCAATTATCTTCAGCCATTAATATCTAAAGTTTCATTTACAATGAATATATGGACTTCTATTAGTGCTTTGGGTATCCTAGCTATAACCATCCATTTTATTAATGATAATTAGCAGTTTGAGCATTTTGTTTTAGATATTCTATATATTTCTTCACCACATGATGCAGCTGCAATTAAAAATGCAATTTTGGAAATTGCAAAGGAATTTCAAGTAGAGAATCAATTAATTGGAATTACTAGTGATAATGAAGCCAAAATGATAGCTGCAACACGCCAAATTGGAGAGAGCCTTGAACTGTCTGCCTTTCAACATTATCGCTGTGCAGCTTATATATTGAATTTAGTTGTGAATGCAGCATTTGAGACATGTATCATACCTCAATCAGTCAAAAAATTACGAAATTTTATTAATATGGTCAGAAATTTTCCTAAACAGATGGATAAGTTAAAAGAATATTTTAAGATTCACTTGATAATACTGATTTTAAAGTACCTCTTCCAGATGTTGCTACAAGATGGAACTATACATTCTATATGATTGAACGAGCATTGAAAATTAAGTCTCAATTAGCACATCTAGTTTCAAATCATCAAACATTAATAAACAATTGGCTAATAACAGAAGAAGAATGGGAAATTCTTAATGATCTATTAGAATTGTTGGCACTATTTGCACTAATAACAAAAGTTATTTCTGCCTTAAGTTATCCCACAATTAGTGAAGTAAAGTGGCTTTTTCTAGAAATTAAAAATCAGTTGGAAAAATCTCGAAGTGATTATAATTTACAAGCTCAAGTAGATGAAATGAAACGCATTTTTAACAATTATTTTGAGCAGTTTAATAAATCACTTCACATTCCAGCATTTTTTGATCCTAAGTACAAGAAAATATCCTATAGGAACATGACACAAGAGGATATATTACGGCCAATTCAAAAGGCAATGGCAGATTATGGTGAGATACCTTCTCCTCCTCCGATCCTTCTCAAAATCTTTCTCCACGACGTCAACTTGCTAGTTTATCAACTAATGAAACACGAAGATATTTTCAGAATTTATTCATGCCTATTGAAATTCAGCAACCAGCAATTATTAATAAATTAGATGTCTATTTTGATTCTCATCCTCCTAGTGATGATGTAATGCCTCTAGACTGGTGGAAAATTCATGCAACTGAATTTCCAGTATTGGTAAAAATGGTGTGTGACTACTTGACTGTAATGTCAATATAGGATCCCGGAAACTTATATGTGAACTCCCAGGATTTTTTGAAGATTTTTTATAATATAAATACCCAAATATGATTGGCTAAAAATGAAGATCATTACTAAATATAGTAAGCCTTCCTCATGGTAATACAAATTTTTCTGTATGACATTCCTTTTTTAGTATGATTTTCAAGTTTTTATGATTAATTTACCCTATTCACTAACATGGGATATTTTCGAATTTTCTATATGTTTTTTACCCTGAAGCTTACCCCAAAGTTTACATATAAGTTTCCAGGGTCCTGTCAATATCTGTTCTGTGCGAACAGTTTTTTTCAATTGCTAGAAAACAAATTACTCAGACACAAAATCGATTACATCCAGATACTGCACGAGCATGTCTATGTGTGAAATCATGGTTAGAACAAAAAAAGATTGATTAATTTGAGAAGTTTATTACAATTGTTATTCAAGTATTATATAAATAAACATTGGTATTTGTTTTTCAATTTTTTTAGCTTAACGCATGTAATCATTTTATTATTTTCAATGAATTATAAATAAATATATTTTTTGTTATTGTACATTTATTTCAAATATTCTTACAATTGAAGGATTTGTTCTGAATCAGTTTTTTAAAAAAAAGGATTAATAATGATATAAATAAATAAAAATTCACTACAAAAATCTTATTGACATAAATAAACATTTATTATTTAAATATTGTAACATAATTTAATAGTATATGTTGATCAGCCTTTTGAAAACTGCGATCCTAAAAAAGACTGCCGGTCTTATTGGTTTATCACATGATCAGTGAGGACCATAAGAGACTGCGTCTTATGTGGTCTGGTCTTTTTGCATGTAGGACCGAAGAGGACCATGGTCTTTAGGACCATTGACCATCTTTAGATCGGAAGTATGTGTAGATCATTTTGGCACAGTAATGCATAGTGATGTTTCATGTTATAAATAATTGTAGATCATAATTTTATTATAAATAGAATAGGAATTTCCCTTGAGAAAAGGGGGACAACCTTACTTTGTAATTAACATTTATCATGAAACAATAAATAAACTTGAAGGTTATATTTAATAAACTATTGTTATAATGTAAAGTTGTCCACAACTTGTGTTGTCGGAGTGGCAGAAACTGACACCACAATAGCTTGAACTTGTTGTACTTGTCATTTTAAAATATTTCGGGGTAGAAGTGTTTAAAATTTCAGACTTAGACTTATAATTGCATTAATGTGCCGATTTGATCCGGTCCCGGACCAAACATGGTGATCCGGATTACACTCTTGGAGCGATGATCAATTGATCATCATACCGAAAGAAATGTGATTATTAAGAACATAAATAATTACAATTGCATATGGGCTGAAAAATTGAACGGATGTACAAAATTAACGTGCATAATCTTATAAGTAGAAAACCTTTGTGCATGCATTTTTATAAGTCATTATCAGAAGTGTACAGATTAAGTTCAAGTAATGTACAACACAACAAAGTTCTATTGATATGTAATATTCTTAATGTACAGTAAAATCATTTTTTCTTTATAACAGAATTAGTGTATATTACATAGGTATCGTGTAATGTGATTTCCGACCTCCGTGATATAAATTCGTTTGCATATAAGTGATATCACATCACACAAATTCACGTACTTTATGTCTACTTTATGCCGAATTGCAATATTTTTTAATTCTTCTCCAATGTTCACTAGTAGTAAAGAAGAAGGGGTTATTGTCAATCAAAAACACTTGGTTGACAAAATATTGGCTCGGTAAGTTATATATCGTTTATTAATAGCTGAAAATTCATTTATTTTAACATTATACTTTATAGATATTCTACCGAATTTATAGTATATCGGGAATTAATGCAAAATTCCGGTAAATTTCAATAGTTGCCTTTCGCAACATAAAATTTTCTAGATAAATTAAGTTTATTTATTTATTTATTTATTTCGAAAGATGATGTTAAATCAACAAAGGTCGAGATTATATTCGAAACTACAAATCAAGACATAGGCAAAAATATAGTCGAGGACAAAATTATAACGATTATATTCAAAAATAATGGATCTCCTTTTGATCAAAAAAGTTGGGAAAGAATCAAAACAATTGCCTTGAGTAATCCTGACGAACGAAAAGTAAGGATATTGGAATTGGTTTGCTTGTTTTGTCCGTTATTTAATCTAATCATTATCAATCAATTTTTTTATAGATTGGAGCTTTTGGTGTTGGATTCTATTCAGTGTTTTCAGTTTGTGATGAACCATTGTAAGGATACTTATAATTTTTATTTTGTTTAGATACGTTCTAATTTAATAACATTTTAATTATTAGTATAATGTCAAATGGGCACGGAATGAAATTCTTTTGGAATGGCGATCAATTACGTACAAAATATGGTAAAATTAAAAGCGAAGATTCAAGTTGGACAACATTCGAAATGAAACTGAGAAAACCCGATAGGGTAACTATTTATTAAAAAAAAACATATGTATTGTATAATATTTAAAAAATTTTTATATCAATTAGTTTCCAGATGTTGAAAATTTTACACGGTTCTTGGCTAAATCATTAGTAAGTTTCTCTTTAAAGTTTAGAAAGTTAAATATCATTGGCATCTTTCATAATTTCTTTTTATATAAAAATAGGGATTTATGAACTACCTTTCAGAAGTAACCGTTTATTTTAATAAAATATCGGCGATATCTTTGTCAAAGAAGGTAACAGCAGAGCCGCAAGAGATAGATATAACATCAGGATTTCATACCTATTCTCCGAACAAGATGTTTCAACTTAGCTCATTAATGATTAGAGATATTCAAATGAACGTTGAGAGATTGGTTCTAATAGAAAGTTCAGAGTCATTGACTACTGATTCTATAGATCTTAAAATTATTAATGGAAAGCTGAAAATTACGGCTGATGTAAAGTATTCTAAAGAAATGGAACGAATCACTAAGAAGAGGAAACTACCAAATGATACACCCGTACAAATGATATTCTATGCTGAAGATTGCGATAAAAAGGGTTCCTTAATTTTTAAAGATTTGTATCCATATCCGGAACAAGGAAGAATATATATTGGTTTTTCAACTCATCAAACAATGGGATGCTGCTCAAACTTTTCAGGTCTTTTAGTTCCTAGCGTAGAACGCGTGTCAATTGATTTGGTAAACGAAACTTTGAGGGAATTTAATATAGGAATAATATCATTAGCAGGATTACTGTGTAGAATTTTTTATGAGCGTGAAATTAGTAAAATAAAAAAGGACTATAATAAGGTGGTTGACGTAGATCTAAAAGATAATGTCAAAAATATAGAAAATAATTATAAACATGTTTTAAGATATTTCACGTTTGACAAAAGTACACCAGAAGAATCCGTTGGTGAAATAATTGAAAACCAATTTTTTGATTGTTTAGAACGAAAATTAGAGATTCTATCAACACGTGGTATCCTTCCAATAACTGATGTTCGAATACCTAATTCAAGAATGGAAGGATTCATAAAAACAGTTCCAATTGTTCCAAAAATTGTGTATGAATATTGCAACCCTTTTTTCGCAAAAGCAAAGGATACGGGACTTATAAAAGAGTTATCTTTTTCAGATGTTAAAACTGAATTAGAAAGTCGATCACTATCTGAGGCAGAAATGATTGCTCTTTTAAAATGGTGGATATCTTATATGTCAGAAAAAAATAATGAGGGTGAATTTAGCCAATTTATGCAATTGGCTTCCGTTCGCATTAATGATAAATATCGACCTTTAAATACGATTCATTATATTTTAAATCCGCATTTTATTCCACCAGATGTAGCAATTCCTGATGACGTTTTACCGTATAATATTTCCAAAAATTTAGACAATTTTAAAATGGAAAAATATTTTAAATGGGTTGAATTACCGTTGATTATTTGGTCGGAATTTATTGTCGGCCATACTGATGTGGAAGTTAGTCATGCTTTTGCTGAAAAAGTTCATAAAATTTTATCCAAAAGTTTATATAACATAATTAAGGATGATAGAGATAAAATTCGTCAGCTATTTGTTGATAAGAAATGTATTCCAACAACACATGGCATGAAAAAACCCGAGGAAACTTATTTTAAAAATGATGATTTACCTTCTAACTTGCCAGTGATTCAATTTCAAGATGAATTTGATTTTCAGAATTTGATGATAACCCTTGGCGTTAACAAAGTAAGAAAATTGATATTTTAATGTTTGTGGTAATCATTAAAATTAGTGTATTTAATTGTTAAATTAAATAGGTCATTAAAATATATGATATGATGAATTATGCTAATGAAGAGAATTACGATCATATGAAAATTGCAAAGTATTTTGGTTCAATCTTGAGTGATCTTGACCAAGATTATTTGGAAAAATTAAAGACCAAAAAAATTTGGCCTGCGGATAATGAAACACGATGTTTTGTGGCAAATAAATTACATACACCATCAGATTCAAATCGTGAGCTTTCTTTGTCTATTATTAAATGGTCAGAAAAATGGGATCATAATACTAACGAGGGTAGGTACTTAATTTGTTATTTATTGAATGATTCTTTTGGGCACACTTATAAATTTGAATTTTTCAGCTAAATTCTTAATCAGGTTGGGTTTGCAAGATTATCCAAGCCTATTAAAGATTCTTGAATTATCTACACCACCAACTGAAATTGAAATTCGTAATAAGTCTTTAGAATATTTTATTAAGAACTTTGAGAAAAAATATTCTCATGAGTATGATGTAGCTACAATAAATTTTGCATTCCTGCCTTGTTCCAAATCAGGTGTATATGCTAAACCATCAGAATGTTTTATTAACTCCCATTGTGAAGTCATGGAATTTAATGTTATAGGCAAAGAATATAAGGATCATGCTGAAAAACTTGGCGTGCGTCAGCATCCTGGTCATGAAGAACTTACTAAAAGGTTAATTGAGAATATACCGCAGAATAAAGACAAGGCAAAAGAGATTTTTGAATATTTGGAAACACGAAAGGATGTATTTACTGAATCGGAGTTGGATACTCTAAGTGCCGCTAAGTTTATCCCTACTTGTAATAGTGTTATTCATAAAAGTCCACGTGATTGTTTCTTCAAAGGTCAAGGAAAAATGGAAGAAATGGAAAAAATGTATGAAATTACAATTTTATCAGAAACCGTTTTCTAAAAATATATTTAATTAATGAATTTTCTTTTTTTTTTGTTTTAGTATGAGTAGCTCAACCATAGATTTTGGAAAGAAAGCCAATAAGTTTTTACAAATATGTGGAGTCAAAAATGAACCATCAGCGATGAAAATTGCTGAATTATTAGTGGAATCATCAGAATCATCGCATAAAGTTTGGAGATCAATTGGAAAAAATGTAGAGAAATATAAATCAATTTTACGAAAGCTTGCCAAAGATTTTAATACTATAGAAGATGATCAAAATTTATTTACGAAATTAAAAAAAAGTCCTATTTTATTGGGAGTATCTAAAGGAGATAGAGAAGAATATAGGTTGGATTCTGCTGAGAATATATATATAAATGATGATGAAATATATTTGACGGAAATTTATCGAAATCTATTGACAGTTCCAAAAGGATACCCCAAATTTCTTTATGAGGTACATTATGATTTACGATAATGTTTTCAATGTCAAAAATACTAATTATAATAGTTTTATTTAGGGTTTGGGATGTAAACCATTAAGCGAATCTATTGAGGAAGAAGTGGTGGCATTAGTAAATCCTCAAGAAACCTCTAATTCACGAGGGTTAGAAACGCTGCTCAAAGAAAGAGCTCATTTTTTCTATATCAATCATCCCAGTTATTTTGTTAGAAGAGATGAAGAATGGCTTAAACTACTCAAAGTAGTAGAGACAGACAAAATTGAAATCCAGTATTCATTGAAAAACAAAAATAAGGACAAAACAATGTCCACAACTGCATACATTTCTGAAGATAAAGAAAGTACTTTTTATGTAACATCGAAACAAGATTATTGTGATATTTCAAAAAATTTAGTCAAACATATCTATAAATCACGTAAATTAAAGGTCATTGATGATCTAAAGATGATGTTAAAAATGTCTCTTGAAGATTTGGAGGAGAATTTCAAAAATGACTTAAAACATGATAAACGAAAAGAGTCAAAAAATAAAGTCAATTTAGGTCAAGATCCAAAAAAAATTCCTCAATTAGATGATTTATTTAAATCATTAAATGCAATGTTTCCTGACTGTGAACCTAATTATATTCGCCAATGTCTGGAGCAAGAAAAAGAGGACAAATTAATTAATGTCGAAAATAAATTGATGGAAGGAGGTTATCCAAAAATTAAAATCCCTGTTAATCCTCATGATCCACCGGATACTGTAGAAGTCGGAAAGACGTTTATGAATGTAATCCAAATTTCTCGGTATAACTTGGGAAGTTATTTGAAGAAAAACCAAATAACTCATTGTAAAATCATTGAAGAAGGTATGATAAGTTTAAAATAATTATGCATCGTTTCTTATTACTTATTCATGGGATGACCAATATTTTTACTCAATTTTTTACTTTGATTATTCAGTGCAATTTTTAAAATTTGAGAAATTTTTAGATGGAATAGAATTTCACATTCATAAAAATATTAATGATACCGATAAATCTGAGATATTTAAAGAAAATCAAGGTTTATTAGATAACTTCGTCAATATATTAAAAGATCTTATCGAAGTTTTTGATTGTGCACCGAAGTACATTCATATCTTTTATGACACTTCCAATTTGATGGCATTCAATCAGGATTATAAATTATTCTTTAATTTCAAAATTTACCTTAACTTGTACAAAACATATCCTAAATTTGATGCATTAACATATTGGTACATGGTAATTTGTCATGGATTAGCTCACAAATTGGTTGCAGACCATAATGATGATTATACAGTAAGTTTATATATATATATTGCAACATTCTTATATTATAATAATTTTTATTTTTTTTTTCTTTAGAATCACCTTTCATCTTTTGCATCAAAATATATGAAAAATTTATTAGAAATAATGAATAAAAGGAACAAGGAAATTTAGAGAATATGTTAAAATGATTAGTAAGATTGTAATAAAAATAATGATTATTATGTACAATTTCACGTAAAACATCGAAAGAATGATTTTGTTCACTTCGTTAGCAAAAAATACTCCAAATTTGAACGTGTAATACTGAAAATGGTACATATCAGAAATTTACTTTTTTAAAATAAATAAAATTTGTGGTAATATCGGAGCCAAAATTTAACGTTAATTATACATTTTAAATTTTTAAACCTTCGCCAGTGATATTTTATGCGTTATGCTACATATTTTTATAGTTTTTAGAACACTTTAATATTTATACTAAAAAAATTTTAGCGATGTAACTTTACTCACTTTTTCACCTTTATGCCGCTGATTGAACTGATAAACACACTTGAAAGTTTGCAAATAACACCCAGATGTACGTCTTTCGTAGCCATCTCACACAAAACATAAGCAAGAATTAGTGGTTTAGACGACAGTTTTATAAAAATTTCAAATTATTGACTTCAGTTATTGTTTTAGCTATATTTATTAAGAAAAAAGAAAATTTCATTAAACTGATAAAAGTTCTTTCTTACATTTCAATTTATTTCAAACTTAAAGAATTACATTATCAATCAAATTATCTTATAATCTGACTTTTTATTTTTCATATTATTTCTAAGAAAAAAAAAAGAAAAATTCATAAAATTATTTCTAACAAATATTTTTAAATGAAATAAACTGATAAAAGTTCTTTCATAAATTGCTTCTATCAAATATTTTAAATGAAATAAACTGATAAAAGTTCTTACATTTCAATTCATTTTTTTTATATTGTTTCTATAATTATTAAGAAAAAAAAAATTCATAAAAACTATTTCTATCAAATATTTTTAAATGAAATAAACTGATAAAAATTTTACTTATACTTCAATTTATTTTAAAATTACAGAAATTACATTATTAATCAAATTATTTTATAATCTGACTTTTTATTTTTTTTTTTTATATTATTTCTATATATTTATTAATGTTAAGAAAAAAAGAAAATCTCATAAAATTGCCACTATCAATATCTTTAAATAAAATAAACTGATAAAAGTTCTTACTTATGTTTCAACTTATTTCAAATTTACAGAAATTACATTATTAATCAAATTACCTTATAATCTGACTTTTTTATTTTTTTTTTTATTATTTCTATTTATTTATTAAGAAAAAAAGAAAATTTCATAAAATTATTTCTAACAAATATTTTTAAGTAAAGTAAACTGATAAAAATTTTTATTTATACTTCAATTTATTTTAAAATTACAGAAATTTATATTATTAATCAAATTATTTTATAATCTGACTTTTTATTGTTTTATATTATTTCTATATACTGTATTTATTAAGAAAAAAAAAATTCATAAAATATTATCTTATAATCTAACTTTTTTATTTTTTCATATTATTTCTATATCTAATATTTAAAAACATTGCAATCACATAGGCGTTATGTTTAGACTACCCATATAAATAACTAATTTACAATTGTATGATCACATCGTATCACTGCGTAAAATACCAGATCTTGATATATATAATGTATCAAAATAATTACATGTTTAGTTTTAATGGTTTATTTTTTTTAATAATTTTTTTTCTAAAGAAAAAGAATATTATCATTTAATTTGTTTTTTCATTATTATTATTATATATTATATATACAGTATTTAATAATTCCATATATTTCTCTTTGTATTCATCACTCATTAGTTTATTTATATTTGTTTATTTCTTCATCTTTTTTAAGAGATAGAAGAAAAAAAAAAAAAAAAAAAGCACTATGAAAAAACGGAAAAAAAAATAAAGCAACAAAAAGAAAGAAGCAACAAAAAGAAAGCAACAAAAAAAAAAAGTAACAAAAAGAAAGCAACAAAAAGAAAGAAGTAACAAAAAGAAAGAAACAAAAAAAATAAGAAAAGAAAAAGAAGTTAGAAATGAATTTAGAAAACGAAAAAGAAAACAAAAATGAAATAAAAGACTACCTTCGAACTGAAAAGCCAAAATGCTAAAAAACTGGAACCTAAGAACAAAGAAGGATCAATTAGAATGAACAAAAGGACAAAGAAATGAAACAAAAAAACATGAAAAAAGAACGTACCTTCGAACCGAAGAGCTGAAATGCTAAAGAACTGGGATCTAAGAAGAAATGAAATTAGAACAAAGTGAAAACGAAAAAAGAGAACAAAAAATAAGAACCCACCTTAGAATTTCAAAGCGCTGAAATTGCCAAAAAGCTGAGACCTACAGTAGCTCACAAAAGTAACGTATCACTTTGAATACTAATTTTAATCACATGCATTGATATCAAATTAAAGCCAATCAAAATAAAATTTTAAATATAAATTATTTATCATGTAAACTACTAAAATGTACTAAATTTAATGTAGATTAATTTGTTAATTTTTCAAGTACAACACAATTTATCAAAAAAACATAATGCATTACTTTTGTGGTTTTTACATTTTTTAATAAATTAAACATTTTATAAAAATTAGTGATATATTTTATTATAAATTAAATGATAAATAAATATTAAATGGTCTAAATTATTAAAAAAAATCAATTATTTTGATAGTTTATAATTAATTTTATTTAGGTAATATATTTAATAATTACTATGTTAATATATGTAAAACTATAAGATTAATATATACAGTATATAATTAAAAATATTAAAAAAAAAAATATTTTTGTAATAAAATTACTAAATTTTTTATGACAAGAGAAACATTTTTTAAAAAAATTTTTTATTGATTTTTAATTTTTAATTTTATTTGCGATAAGTATTGTATAAGTAAAGAACTATTACATGAATATAAATAAACTAACCAAAAATATAAAAGAAAATACAATATTAGCTGCAGGTACTAAGCTATTTGCTTGATGATAACTAACAAACTAGTTTATAACACCTATTTCTAAGAAGCATCAGCTAAGGTTTGAGACCTACTACAGATTTATCCCAAAGGACAACCTATCAACCTCACCCTAAAAATCTGCAATAGGGTAAAATTAGTTTTTTATTATTACGACACCTTTATCCCCTATACCATCAGTATTTCCTACTACTACTCCTATAACATTAAAAAGAGAATTAGACATAGTTAACTAATATCATAAAACCAAATATATTAGACCCGAAATATAAATTAAATCTAATACTTTCTAAATTACTGTATAGATTATTATCATCTATTTTTCTATATATATCTAAATATTCATTTTGATCTTTATTATAATTTTCCATTAATTTCTTTCGAGTAATATTTTTAATTTTTTCTTGTTTTTGAACATCACATCGAATAATCCAATACTCTCATATATTATCAAAAATATGTGAGTAAAATTCAGCCAAAATATTTTTAAGAATTTGTTGATTTTTAACGCACAAATATATATACATTGATAACATCTTCAGTACTACCCTATAAAAAGTAATTGTACGTTATTTGTACAGGTTTTATACAATTTTGTACGGAATTTGTACAAAATTTGTAGTGGTGTATACTATATAATAACTTTTTATATATATTTATTGAGAGAATTGTACAGAATTTGTCTGAATTTGTAC
>JADRCO010002411.1:0-13775 GCA_021464525.1 Rhizophagus sp. LPA8_4_AMF
TAAAATTCGTCGTAAATATGGAGAACGGTAACACAAAATATTCATGTGAGCACGAAATATTTTTACGTTAGGATCTTCACCAACTTCAATTGTAATATCATAATATTCATTATCTTTTAATAATTCAATGTAATTTTGGCTTAATTTCGTAAAAAATTTAATAGACATTTGTTAAAAGAATTAAGGTTTTAATTGTGGGTGGGCAAATATTTATATTTGGTTCATATTTGACCAAATTAAATATTGATGTACACTTGTACAGTCATTATTCGTTACGCCAATCTGCACAATCTGCGGCTTGCCTTACCAAGATTTTATCAGCTGATTATTCTCAAAAATCTATATATACTGTATGATAGAAAATAATATTTCTTCTTAATGCTCTAATGATCCAATATTTTGTAAAATTTTGTAATGTTTAAAGTACGGTCAAAAATCTATTTATTCACTTTACAATAGGATATATAAATTATCGGTTCGAAAAAAATGTCCGACCGATAAACCAACCGAAATAATTATAATACAGTCTAAAGTTACTAAAGTTACTATCTAATTTACATAATATTGATAACATTCGGATTTTGTCTTTACTTAATCATTCTTAAAGATGGTTTTTTTTAACTCTATCTATCAAGAATATCCTTTTTACGATTTTTTTGATTGGCTGAACCTTCTATGTATGGTATTCAGTATATGAGAAGTTTGCACATATTTGTTACCATTATAAAAATTAATAATGGATAGTTTAACACTCAAAAGTAGATGATAGATACGAAGGACGGATAAACGATAAATTGATATAAATATTTTATTCCATGTAATTACGACATTAAACATGTGCAGTATTATTTATATATTGCCAAAATAAAGCTATTTTCTCAATAAGAATTCTGTATTCATTATATCAACATTTAGCTTATGAAACTCTTGAAATTAAGTCATTTAGAAATTAGATCTAAATGGTTTGAAATAATACATGTTAAAAGAAATTATAAAATAAAAAAGACAGTCAAATAAATCAATAAAAACTTACACTATATAATATATGAATGTCAAACATAATAATAATTTAAACCGAATTTTTCTTGTTAACTTCTAATAAATTAAATATTCATATTTTATATCATGCATTCTCACAATATTAAGCGATATTATTTACATTTTTGTCAGTCCCTTCATTCTGTTCATATAAATCCTTTCATTCCAGAATCCATCCTATGAATTTAATGTGCTAATAACAGCAGATGATTATGGAAAAATGCCATATGTGATCCAATTAATAGAGGCTTCTCGTGAAAAAATTACAGAAGTAATACAAGCTGAATTTACTTGGAAAAGTAACCAGTTAAAGACAAGAATAGTTGTCTACTGTGCATATGAAAGAAGGAGGACTGTAGAAGGAGAAATATCAATCACGTACACTGATAAATATCATGATGGGGAATTGCAAGTCTTACTCGCAAATCATGCAATAGATGATTTTCTGGTTAGATCTTCTGAAGGGATAGATGCAGATATAGAAATGTTTTTGAATAATGGATCAGGATGGAAGCTATTGCGTATAGAAATGATATATATAGAATTTTATAAATATGAATGGGCGTTAGGAGGGAGTTTTATAGCCACTCCTAAAGGATTGGCTAATAAAAAAGCAACCATAAATCCGGATAATAGAACTATGGGAGATGATTTCTGCTTGTCCTATGCACTTGGTCTGCACTTTCTTCATTACGAAAATAACGGTATAGTAAAATATCCGCAAAATCTCAGTAAAATTAGGCCATATTTATCTAGGATAAACTTGGAAGGAATACCAATGCTACTCCTATCTGTCCACAGGCATTTGAGAAAATTGAAAAACAAAATCCAGAATTAAGCATAACTGTATGGGAATTGAATGAAAATAAGCAATCACTTAAATGTGTAGTATATAGTAAAAATGCTGATGATCAGAAGCATAATATCCATTTAATTGCACTTTCAGAATTTATAGGTGAAACCACAGAATTGAGAAGTGAAACCCTTAGTGATTTCAAGATTAAGCATCACTACATTTGGGTAAAGAATATCCAAAGACTACTATATGGGGATACAGCTCACAAAGAGAAAAAACACTTCTGTAATAAATGTACACAAACATTTCTTTCTAAGGAAAGACTTGGAACTCATCAGAATTGGTGTTACGGGATGGAGAATACACCACAGAAAGTAACACTTCCCAAGGCTAATGGAATAGAGAATTTTGAAAGTTTTAAACATCACGAAAGAATGATGTATGTGCCTTGTGTAATTAAAGTAGATTTTGAGTCCAAACATAAAAAAACTGACGAGAAGTATGGAGGGTCCATGCGAAAAATTGCAGAACAAAAAGCAATGAGTTTTTCATTGCTGTTTCAATAGATAATAATCGCCCTTAATTTTCTCACACCTATCTGCAAGATATAAAGCATAGTTGACAACTTTATCTAATTTCTCAGTTGTATTATCACGCAATTTTTTTGTATTAGTGGAGTATCTATTATTTGGTAAACTGTCCAGTTTTTTCCCTTCATGATAATTATCAATAAACAAGAGTCGGTAATTTTTGATGTATATTAAAAATTTTCAATACTTATATATACTACTTGCATTTCTGATACTTTCCAAGAGGGCATCTGAACTTGCAGAGTATTTTTCCTCAGGAATCGCTTCTCTAACCTCACTTTTGACTAATGCTCGAGATCCATCCTTACATAGTGCTTTTATAGGGATATTTGGCTCAGTTAGAAAGAAAGTGTAGTGATACCAACATGAAATAAAAAAATGAGATTTTATGTCGTACAAGCATGTTAAGTGATGCAAAATTACACGTGATCCGCTTTCCCATATTTATTTTTGTTGCACAATAAAGCTATTATTACATTAAGTTATTTTCTTCATATTCTAAGCTAATTAAAGTGAAGAAGAATTATCTGTTTGTTACTCAAAAAAATCCCTCATGTCTAAGGATTTCTTGATAATTTTGCCAAAGAAATCTAAAGCTATTTTAGCTGATATGGATGTATTATCTTTCATCAGTTCCATCGTGTATAGAGTTCCTAACAGGTTGGGTCAGGTTGGGTCAGGTCAAAATTTTGGGTTAATTTTAAAGTACTATTTATATAGTAATTCAAATTTTTACAATACTTACAATTGTATTATTTATATTATGCAGGTCAATGCAGGTCAATGTGGGTCATTTTGGGTTACATATTTGGAACTCTAATTGCATACTCTCTTAATATTTCATTTATTGGAAGTTCTATATGAGCCATCATCATTAAATATCCTATAGACCACATATCAATACTTGTATCATAAAAATCTTTAAAAATTTCTGGAGAATGATTGGATCTATTTAAGTGTCGAATGCCAGGTGCAGGATATTTGGATGCATCTTCAAAATCAATGATAAATCAAGCATTACAATCGATATATTTAAATACATTTTTCTACCAGATATCCTGATGAATATACCCCATTTCGTGAAGAACATGGGAATGGAATGTTTATGTTTAATCCAAAAAAATCAAACAATTATATAAACAAAGAAATATAAATACCTTTAAAGCTGATAAAACACAATAGAAAGCAATTACTAGTTGCTCCATCAAACTTGGTCTGTATATCGTGCCTTTTGGTAAAAAAATAATATTTAGCACCTTTTTATTATCTTTCTTGTTAATGCTAACTATGTAATCAACATAAGGAACTTGTCTCTGATCCATCTTATAGTAAATTTTCTCAAGTTTCTCAGAAAAATTCGCTTTGCTAGAGTAGCGTTTCACTACCATATTTTGCATTAGTTCAATAGTCTTTCCAGAATTTGGTCGATAAATTATATAAAATTATTTGTGGAAAGAATCGCCAAGACCTTCACAAATAAAAGTAAATAACTGACCAATGTTTCTTCTGATTACAAAAGCATTTATACACCCAAGTAATGTTTTAAAATTGCAATTTACTAAGTCTTTCTGATATACCTGATTACCTTCATTGTATAAATAACAGTAAGTCATATCGAAGCCACAAGGATAGTAACCGAATATGTAGGGGTAAAATCTGTACATCCATATTAACTTTGATGTAGTTCTTCTGCTGGATTGTTATCAGTATTTGGACCTTTTTCTTCTCCTCTTACAAGGCAGGTACCATCCAATGTAAATGAAAAATCAGGATGAAGCTGTTTTGTAGATATGTTAGAAGACAAAATTTGATTATATTTTTCGTTAGGACATGCAAGTTTAATGGGTTTCATGATGGGTGCATTCCAAAGTGACTGAAATGAGTCTTCAGTATTTCCAGTTGTTGGTGGATTAATTACACTGATGATATCACTCATTACTCAAAATGAGAATTCATTGAACTTATGAAAAATTTATTCAAATTTTGCTCAAAAAGGTTTAATCAAATGTAAAGTTCATGTACCATCTTGGAAAGTAAAATCAGGTTTGAAAACGGCACTTGAAGCCAGTCTAGCAATTCAAAATGACTTGAAATCTGTTCTGGCTTTTCCCCAAACATTTCAAGAGTCAAAAAATATAATGATGAAAATAAGATAATAAGATTAGAGTATAAGTACAATGAAATATATCTTTTACGCATAACCTACCAACATTGCACTTTATTTTAAATTTTACGATAGAATTTATATATATAGTAAACGTTAGTAGTTAGAGATGGTAATTATCACGTTGATATTAACCAATCATTACAACACAAAGGTTTACCTTGATGTTCATCTAAATTGGGTTAGAAGACCAAAAATGGCAAAGTTAGTTGCTGGATAAGACACTGTAATAGTAAGTTATGCAACTTGACCATATAGGGGTGATATAGCACAAAGGCTTACCAACATATTCCTTCAAGAATTCAACTTTCTCCTCATCTTTCGTAACCATTGAAAGAACTTCTTCCACTTGAGTTACGTCTCTGACTCTCTGCCATAAAAAAATTCGTAGCTTGGTTTTTCTTTACTAGTAAAAGGAAGTTTCTCAATATTCGTAAAGATAGAACTTTATTATTAGACATTTTTTTATTTTACGAGTTATGAAATAAATCTTAAAGAGGTAATAGATAAGACTTGATAGGTTTGTATATGGTTTAAAATTAACATTATTAAGCTATGTGAGCGCATCTTAAATCTGATTAAACTTTTGATCATTATAAATACTATGTGTTTTGCATTTTATCCACCTGATTAAATTATTAGATTATTATTATTAGCTGATTCCTAGTAAGAAATGATTATAGAATACGAGTTATCAATAATAATTATTTATTTAAACGAAAGAGAAGTCAGCCATCAATAATATAACTTTTGTTGCATTCAAAAATAGATCTACAAATTACAGTTCTCACAAATATACAGTATGTAATCGTAAGAATATACAAAATTGCTAAATATGATTCAGAGTCAAATTTTCATTAATAATTTAATAATTCAAAATAAATAAATACGAAGTACGAGATGTAGTCCTTGATACATGTTATCTATGCTAATATATACAATTATTTTTTTGAATGATAACCAATTTTCTATCTATACTTAATTATCTACATCATTTCTTATAATTTTTTCTCAGTCCTCAAAATTCTTAAAAGCTTTAATAAAACCTTTTTCCTTTTGAAACCCCTTCTGTATACCAAATATTCTTGAACAAGAGGTGCTAAATCATGAGATAAACATAAATCTGTTTTTTGAGATATTGCTAATTCAAAAAGCTTAGAAATGGAAAGACCAGATGCAGTGGGAAATTAAGGATATTTTTGATTTCTTTTTCATTAAAATATACTTTGAAAAGTAAAAATCGCTGTTTGGTCCGTATGAAGACACATTTCAGCATCTTTATTATCACCATAATTAGCAGATCAACTTGAACTTGAGAAATAAAGCAGTAGAATGTGACTTCTTTAACTCTTTTTATAACACATAGAATTTCACATACTGAAGAAAAGAATTCAAGCATTTTGTCTGCACCTTTGTTAATTAGTAGGAATCAGTTTTTAAAATCTAATTCAAATCAAATACTAGTTAAAGTGTGAAAAAACACACCTTTATGGCCAAGTCAGTCGAGTGACTTGGATAAATAATAACTTTCCATCCTTTGTTTCCACCTTTATTGGGATGCTAAATAAATTTATTCCGTCATGTAATTTTGATAAGATATAGGTAGGGAATAATGTCCAGTTGACAGCTATATTTTTGATTATCATAATTTCTGATGGATCTGATTCTTTAGTAAGAATTTGTGTAATTGGTTCTTTAACATTTTCTACTGAAGTTGTTATCTACGGCAAATCCTGAGAAGCTACAATATTAGTCTCATTATCAAGCTTATTTGAAACAGGACTCAATTGGGGCATTGTATTCAGAGAATTTTGTTCTTTATGTAATTAAAGCGAAATGTACTGTGTATGTAGGAAAGAGATAACGGGTTACTAATAAATTGTAAAGATAATAATAATAACGAAACTTTAAATTGAATTTTTTTGATAGTAAGAGTAATTATCTACAGGTTGTAAGTTTTTGGCAGATATTAGTATCATCCTTAATCATGATTTTAATACAGTAAATTTTATTATTATTTTTTTGTTTATTTATATTTTTTAATTTTTTTACAAAAAAATAACCTGAAACACCATTATTTAAGTATTAAGATAAGATATATACATCTATTTTATCTCCAATGTATAATAGTCCTATTTATATAAAGGACAGATAAAAAGAAGTTAAGCTGGGTTTAAAAGTTATAATATATCATTAGTAATTTTTCGATCTAATTAATAAAGTTTGAGATTAATCTCAATCACGTTTTGTGAAACCATATTAACAATCTCGGTTTTTGTGAGAACGCCAAAAAGACGTTATGTATTACCGAAAGATCAACATACATTACAAAGGAATTTATTTGCGCATGCATGTCCGCATTTAACGTTACACATTAATTTTTTGTTTTGCCCGTTTTTTAATTTAATACCTTTTTAAATGGTAATAAACAACGAAGAAAATGTTTGAAATTTTATAAAAAAAAAATGGAAGAGAACTTTTTGCAAAATAAAAAAAAATATATTTTTTTCTATTACTTTTGATACTAAATTCGACAATATTTTTTTTTTAACGGAGGTGACGTTGAACAGGAACTTTAAATTGTAACGTAAGAGTACAGACATTTGAAACCTTTTTTTAGCGTCAAAGTCAGGGTGTCTCAGACTTTCAAACTTTTGACATGAATACTTTATAGTTATAAACTTGGTACACATGCACTTGTGTGTTTTCAAGTTTTAATTTTTTTACATACTACTATAACGATTAGAAAACAGAAATGTCAGCTAACATAGCCACTAATCTTCCTCTTACCTCATTAGAAACAAATATAAATATTATATTAATGCAATGAAGAGGACGATGATAATAATATGGATTTCGTTCCAATTAATTTAACTAATAATATTTGAATAGATTAAAAGAGTGAGCCAAAGAAGATAATTAGTATTGTTATTTAAAAGAATAGTAAGTGCAATAAAAAAAATGTAATAATTTTTTTAATAAAAATTTCCGAACTTGTGATACGTCAAGCCGTATAAATTTATGTGGTCACATCAACGATGTACCACAATACGGCGCAACGTGAGGTACATCACTCTGCACCCCTATTGTAACAACCTCGCTATAATAGCAAATTCCCGTTATTAATATTTGTTTTTATCAACCTTACACAACATTCCAATGAAAATATATTAAAAAATAATTTTTTTCATAAAAAATTTTCTTTTGTACCTTCAAAAAAAAATTCAATCAAGATGAATAAAACTTTTGCTGTATATTTATTCCTTTTGGGACTTATTGTATACGTTCATGCAGCTGACATCAATGTTAATGTTGGTGGTCCAAATGGAGAAAATATTTTCGTACCAGAAAAAATAGTGGCCACACCTGGTGATAACGTATGCATAACAATCTTTTTATTTGTTTCGTATAATTTATATATTTATTCAGATAAATTTTAATAATTTTTAGGTTATCTTTACTTGGGTTTCTGGTAAACATAGCGTTATAGAAACTGATTCATTAACAAACTGCGCAAAATCAGCAAATCCTAACGCTTTCTCTTCTGAAGGTGCATTTACGGCACCTAAGACATGGACTTTAGCTATTTCGCTTTATTACGGTGTTGGAAAAACATGGTTATATTGTGGTGTTCCTGGTCATTGTACACCTGGAACTGGTGGTATGGCAGCTACTCTTTTAATCGGCGGTAATAATGCTACTTATCCTTATGCTACTTATCCTTCTGATAAAGCTAAAGCTGCAAGTGGAGTAGTAGCTGATAGCCCTGAAAATAATAATACGCCAGTTATGGTTGGTGCAATAATAGGTTCACTGGTTAGTGGCAGCATATTAACAATTGGAAGTTTCCTTTTATACAAAAAGTATAAAAAATATAATAAAAATAAAAATGTAATATTAGTACCAGGTGAGAATAAGAATAATTTTAATTCTGGACAGGTTCATAATAATACGAAGGGTTACAATCATAGGCATGAGGCACAAGAAGCAACTACAATTTCTGTAAATGAGAATCAGGTTCATAATAATACAAATGTTTATAATCATGGGCAAGAAGCAAATATAAATTCTGAAAATAATGATAATAGTAACTTAAAAGATTATATTACTCAAATTGTAAGACAAGAAATGATGCAAAATCAAAAGAAATAATACTTTTTATATAATTTTATTGCCACACAAGATTGTAGTTAATAAAATTAACAATTTAATAGATTTTTATAGTGGTTATTTATTTAAATATTAAACAGAATTAAGTATTAAAAACATTTTTATTTTAAGTAAATTATAAATTATAGTAAAATTAAAACTACCTCTATATATCACTATCAAGTCATTTGTATATGTAATTTATTAAAATCAAAATGATTTCAAGAGAAATGATCGCTTTAAATTATGATACAAGTTTGGTTCATGTTCTCGCTGTATAATTTTCTTTACCATTAAATATAGATAAGCTCATAGTATAAAGGTATAAAAAGATAGACTCGAAATATAATGTATATCAAAAGATCAGAAATATGGAAGATTATTTTTCCCGAGAAACGTTAATTGTGCCACATCTTGTTTGTGATACCAAATTATTTTTGTATTCCAAAATTTAATGTCAAAATTAGTTATATTGTACAAAGATTTATTCATCAGTCGTACAAAAAAAATACCAACACCTGATAATGTTCAGTTACTCTGCACAAGTGACATCGTAACTGCGACATTTGTATTATTGATCGTTAGAGAAAGAGAATTATGATACATAAAACAATGAATTATTCAAGTACAGTAATTAGATTTATTAATAATCTGACTTTAAATTTAATCAATTATTTTATAATGTTATATTATTTTATCATCTTGTTTTTGACTCTCTTGTCTCATTGTAGAATTACTATTAATAATAATTTCTTTTTTCAGAAGATACGATAATTTATGGTATTTTATTTCCTAGATGACCAAATAATAATGTTACTTTCTTTATATAAATTTGTAGTTAAAAGCAATTAGCCACAGAAAATGCAAACTTGTCACAGTATAATCAAATCCTTATTACCTATACTCTATTACACTTGAACTTCCCATCTCTATATTTATCACTAACTTAATAAAGATTAAGTTAAAAAAGTTAATTATCAAAAAAAGGCGTACATGTTACTTTAATATTATTTCTAAGATTTTATAATGTGCTGCAATCAAATATCCAATCTTTCACATTATTAATTTTTTGAATGACAAACTAATGTTATGGACGTTCTATATTATATGCCAAAGTTTTTTTTTAACGTCCTTTCAGAATTTTTATATCAATTTTTGATTTCTATTTCACTTTAATCTGAAACAGAAAAATGATTAAAATTTTAATATGATAATTACAAGAAATAAAACTGGATATGACTGTAATTTCAGTATCAGTATTGACTTACTGATTGGTTGATCATAATTAAAAAGTATTTGTTGTAACTGAAATTAAAATTGCTTTACTTCTAAAGAATGTTTGAGCTAAAGAAGAGGAGGAAGTAGGGAGAAAGAAATGAACAACCATATTATTAGAACTAATCAAATTATTTATAAAGTATAATTATTAAAATTAATATTGTCCTTTAATTATTAATTATACTATGTTGATTTTATTTATTATTACATCTTCAATATATTAATATCATAATGGTATAATATTTTTCTGGATTATAATGAAATAAACGTGTACATTTTGTGTCCTTTTTCTTTTCTGGTTGGCCTTCTATATCTACATGATATATTCTGAAGGGGAGGTTGTCTAAGTTTTCAAGATATTTAAAGTCACCCTCATATATTGGCCATTGCGTATTTGCTTTACTCATACATGTAGGATACAAACTTTCATAATCTAATTCCTGAGCAGGACCTTCAAATTGTTCTGCCCATATGATCCCTCCGGTAGATGCCTTCATTATCCATTCACTTTCTTCATTGCCTATTATTTTCTTATGATTCGCTGTCTTTGATTTTGTGCAGAAAAGTTCTAATGTTTTTTTTGGATAATTTCCTGTTATTTTCATATTAATCTTCTCATTTGACTTTTCCATTAATTCCTCTGATTCTACTGTAATACGGGCATCATAAGCCTCTTCTAAAGTCTCGTTCTTTTTACTGGTATAAATGAGTATTTTTGAGATAATTCTCTGAAAACGTTATTACTTCCTTTCCAATCCATTTTACCATCAAAAAAGTCATATGTATTATTGCCATCACTCTTATAAATGAGAAATGGTTTTTCAGATTATATTACTTGTCTCTTTTGAAGTAATTGCATCGGAATTGTTGTTTCTTTATTTTGTATCTCTACATTTTTTCTGCTCTGAGAAATGTCATCTATTATATTAGTTTGCGTACCAACACTGACATATTTTTTCTCAACTATACGCTCCTTGTACTTTTACATATGTTTCCCTGTACAGCAGGTGGGACGGTCTGTATTGCAGGCCTGTGATGTAGGCTGTGGCGCATTTAATGCTGCTGGTCTGCACTGCCTTTTTCCTGGCTTGTTCGTGCCCTCATGTCTGAAATTTTTTCCGCATCTTTTGCATGGAGATATCATTGTTATTCTACTTCGTGGATTATACCTAGTATCCTTCCTATATTCAATTCAAAAAATATTTTTTGTATTTTTAATTAATTAATTCCATCATTTTTCTTTCACGCCAAAGCTTTGAAGCCAGTTTGTACTGCCCGCATGGGATGCAAATTTGCAATACGGAATTCGTTCCATTGCCACAATTCTTATATGACATTGGTGGTGTAGACCTTGTCTTAATGCAAATGCATGCTTTCTGCAGTATTCTTTTTTAGTTGGACGATTGCAATACTCTTTTGTTCCTTTCACTAGGCAATGGCATGGCATATTGTCAGTCCTTGTTATAGTATATTAACTTTATATATTAAAGTACAATTTCAATTTCGCACTTTGTCTCATTACTCAGATCATGTACCCTTTTTGCAGTCTCTGACTGATACTCTGGAAGTGTCACGAAGTGATCAACACTGATTTCCTTGATTATTAAGGAATGAGGGCACATCTGCAAAATTGTTCATTTTTTCAAAAGGCTAGGTGGCACCTACGAAGTAAAGCCACATCATAGATGGACCATAGGTCAGTCGCATTACATATAAAATTAGCTAGCCCAAAAAATAACACATTCACGTAAATCAACAGTATTTTCATATTTACTGTATCTTTCAATTAACACAAAATTAACACATTTATTACTGGGACTGAGCAGAGCTCACGGAAAAACTAACACACATAGGTGTTCGGAAAAATCACACATTCTCATAGATCAATATTTTCATACATGATTTACTGTTTTTAGGCTAAAAAATTAGCACACGGAAACTAACACAAAAAAATTAACACACAAAAAAACTCACATTTATCTCGCAAAAAAAAATCACACATTCTTTGAGATTTGTATATTTACATATCTAGGACAATATTTTAACTGCAATTTTTTAACACAAAAAACTAACACCGAAACTAGCACACGATTCCTGTGTGAAAAAAAAACTAGCATTACTAGTTTTCGATATTTTCAATATCTAAAGTACGTTTTTCAGCAATCTAATGTATGAAATATGGAGAATTAACACGGCTAACATGGAGGACTAATGTAGATAATATGTAGGACTACTGACTACATGGATAATATAGTAGACTAATATGCATAATATGGAGGATAAACGTGGGACAATATGGAGGACTAACATACCGAGGTTGTGTATAAAAAATTTATTTCCGCCCAAGTTTAAGTTGTGAAGAAAAAAAAATATTTTCGTCCAAAGTTAAAGGTGTGTAGTAGAATATGTACTTCAAGGCTAGAACTACCTTCCTCATCACATTGCTGAAGTTGTGAAGAGAAAATTTATTTCCGCCTCAGGTTTAAGTTGTGAAGAGAAAAAATATTTTCACTAGAAGTTAAAAATGTGAAAAAAAGATTGTTTTACTACACAAGTTGAAATTGTGAACAATTCGGCCAGAACCCCCATATGTGATCTACTACCGTAGTGACAGAAAAAAGCGCCTTTTTTAACGAGAAAAGAAGATTGATGAGTAATTTAAAAATAATTTCTTCTCCCTGTTTGGTTATTCAAATTATCACAAAATATTGTAAATATTTACAACATCATCAATAAAAAGAAAGTGAGATGAATAAATTTGACATAGATATACAAATGAGTATTATTAAGTAGTACATGTGCGTGCAAAATTACGTCCTTTACGACTTACTTTCTTAGCATTTCGACATATATTCGGTTATAAAAAAAAATTTTTTAAAACCAAAATTTTATTATATTAATACAAATTGATTACCATTAAAATACATCATGTTAAACGAAAGATTTTATGATTTTCATCCTGTGTAATTCTAAAGCCTTAATAATTTATCTCCAAGGTCCATCCAATATTCTTCTAAATTAAATTTCTCTAACTGAATTTTCTAAAATAAATAGAAAATTCACAAAATAATTCATCTGAAAGGTTGGTCTTAATAACACTATAATGATGTAAAATTTTTCGTTTCAATGGACCAATTAGGATCAAAAAATAGAGCTCTGATCTTTTGAGTAACCTGAACCCTAGAACTGAGTCTAGCTTAAAGTAAAAATGTGTAAAAGTACAAAGTCTATATTTACCCCAGTATCACCGTCACTTTATCCACCCCACGTGGTTTTTTTAAATTTGATTGGTTTAATTGAGTTGGTAGTTTCACGTGTAACATTTATCTTGGAAAAAAAAACCTTGAAGAAAAGAAAAGAAAAAAAAGTGATATTTCTTCTTAAAATATTATATAAAATATTATTAATTCTATAAATTTTACAACAAAAATATTTAAAAAATAACTCTCCCAATTTATTAAACTTGATAAACAAATAAACAACCACTTTTTAAATAAAATAATCTTTAAATATTTTATTCAAAAAATTCAAATTACTCCATAAACACTCAAGCCAGCCTGATAAAAATTAATAAATAGACAGTTCTACACCTACTGAATAATATTACTTTACATATGGGCCGATATGACTCTACCCGATTTTATCACATAAAAAATTTATTTTTACTAGTTCACGGGTTGAAATCTTTATAATAATTGTAAATCCGTAACACAGTAAAATAAACTAATGACAAGGGTGATCTTATAATCAATCATAAAAA
>JADRCO010002412.1:0-13773 GCA_021464525.1 Rhizophagus sp. LPA8_4_AMF
ATAGTCTTAATATTTATTATATTTTATGTTTAATTTTGAATTTTAGTACTTTTAATGAAAATTAGGGGTGAAAATCAGATTGCAATCATTATGATAAATAAACTTCAATCTTAATTTTCTCAACAACTAATGAATAAAAAAGTGTCAAATTTTTTTTAATAAAATTAACATGGCATAAATTCAAATCATAATTATTCAAGTTTTAATAAACTGAAATTTTAAATGCTTTATGAGATTTATATATTTTTTTACATCTTAAATTTTTGACAATTTTTTTTTTCAAATTAAAAAATTGATTGAGAGATAACTAAGCAAGATAGAGGGCTGAAATTTAATACACATAAACTTTACATATTTGATAATAAAATTACAAAATTTGAAGAAATTCTAATCACTAGTATTTTGTTATTTACACTTTTTGTAATTCCAATTACTTTCTTTGAGAACTGTATCATGTTAAAAAACGTTTTGCAATATTTTTTAACTGTTTTAATAAAAAACTTGCGAACCATTTTATTATTTATTATATATCATGTTAAAAGACATTTCGCAACATTTTTTAATAGTTTTAATAAAAAAATATTGCAAAACATTTTTTTATTTATTATTTATCATGTTAAAAGACATTTCGCAATATTTTTAACCTGTTTTAATAAAAAAATGTTGTGAAACATTTTTTTATTTATTATATTACATGTTAAAAAATATTTCGCAATGTTTTTTAACTGTTTTAATAAAAGAACGTTGCGAAACATTTTTTTATTTATTATATTACATGTTAAAAAACGTTTTGCAATGTTTTTTAACTGTTTTAATAAAAGAATATTGTGAAACATTTTTTTATTTATTAATTTACTTGTTAAAAAATGTTTTGCAACATTTTTTTAATAGTCAACTGAGTTTGGTAAATTGCAATTACCAAAATTGATCAGTAAATTTACTGAAATGATCAGCATAATTTACCAAAAGTAATCAGTAAATCGGTTCGGTAAATCACAAAACTGATACTGAAATCGCAATTACTGAAACTGATCAGTAAATTTACCAAAAGTTTCAGTTTGGTAAATTGAAAAACTGAAACTGTTTTGATACTGAAATTGATCGGTATAGTTCAGTAATTACCAAAACTGATCAGAGCCTTAACTTTTACTGCGCTGAATAACATTTTGTTAAATATCTCAGCATCTAGTGATTGCAAAATGATGATTAATAGCTCGTTGGAATCGTCTAAGTGAGATGAATTGAATGGTGGTAAAATCATCTTTCTATGATCAATATTGATAGAGTTACCGCTTAAAACCCATTTAATAATTTTTAATTTTGGAAATTGATCTAGTGATTGGATTTTGATGAATATTATAGCATTGGATTCATTTCATTAAGACAAATCAAATGGTAGTAAAATTATTTCTTTACGATCAATATTAACAGAGTTACTATTTAAAAACTATTTAACAATTTTTAATTTTAGAAATTGATCTAGTGATTGAATTTCAATGATCTTACTACCATTAGATTCGTTTTGTTAAAATGAATCAAATGGTGGTAAGATTATCTTTCTATAATTGATATTGGGAGAGTTATGATACAATAACTTTTAGATCAAAAATTATATTAATTTTTGGCTGGAATTATGATTTATATATATATAAGAAATTTTTTATATAGTCACACCTTTTTATAATCACAGAAAATAGCTTGTTCTAAATTTATGACTATAGAGAAAGTTGACTGTACTTATAAAACTTTATAAAAATTATTATATATTAAGCCTTTTTTCTTTACTTCTTGATCATATCTTTTTGATATTTTTGATTATATTAATACAACTAATTTTCACTTAAAAACAAATTCAAATTTCAAGATATGTAAAGTAAAAGAATAAAATTGATAAGTATCATACCTTGCAGGTTGGTTCATGCTCTAATTCCATTAAAATACTTGATAGTTCAAACTTGATTTCTTCATTATTATCAGAAATTTTATCACTTCTACCAGAAAAGGAAAGTCAGAGGAAGACTTCTCACTATTTTTTGATTGCAGATATTTTATGATATAAGTATTCTTTATGGTTTTTTACCTAAATATAGAAAATGTATATGAACTTTTACATTCTTGTAGATTTTACCACCTATAATTTTTACCTTTTTACATATAAAAATGTCTTTTTCAATTTTATTTTCTTATTTATTAGGAGTTGGCAATTTTATACCTTTGTTTAAAATTTCTTGTAAATATGTATACTGTTTGCACTTCACAGAAAAAAAAAGCAGTAGAACTTAAATATATTTCAATGAAAATTATTATATCTTATCCTTGGATAATAAAAATGATTTATTTTCAGAACTATTTGTATTATTTTTTTGATTTCATTTTTGTTTCTTTTAGATAGTTCTTGATCTTGATTTACTTTAGTTGCAATAAATTTTAAGCTTATAAGAATACAATCATTCAATATATATGCATATGATTAGCTTTGACTTGTAGCTTATGCAATCCCCTTAATCTGTTATATTTAATTATAAGATCCAAATTTAAACAATTCATTTCAAATATTTATATAGAAATTAATTATCTCAAGAATTTTTTTTCTTTATCTATCTGTAAAGCACATATCTTATTTTCAATAATAAACCAAAGTTTATTAATAAATATTAAAAGAAAATTTTACTAGTTTGATCTAATGAACAAAATATTTTCTGCAAATCTATAATAACAAGTGCTACAGCAAGCTAAAAATCTATTAGAAGAATAGCTAGAAATCACACTTTCTAGTTATGAATGTGTAATAGGCATTTAAAGTTTCTATTCACTGATAAATATCAGAGACTATAATAAGCTAAAACTCATCAGAGAAATAGCTAAAAGTTATGCCTTCTTGTTATAAATGAAACATTAAATTATACCTTATAACAGCCAGAAGGTTCTTTACTTTTGTAATTTTTTATCATCTGCACATTTATTAATAACTGCATGAAGGCTTTTTGTGAAAATGTCTGAAAATTTATTATAAACAAAATTTACCAGATTCTTTTCATTAATACATATCCACTTTATATGAAATTGTAAAATATCACAATCTTTTACATCAGTTTTGTCAAAATAAACGTATTATGAATAGTCATAAAAAAATAAAAGAAAATTACTGGGTTAATTATAAAATAAAATACAAAAAAAAAAATTTCAAAAGTTTGAAAGGTATTTTCAACAAATATAATATTTACCTAATATAGTTATGATCATGATGACATAATATTCACAGATACTCACATGATAACTCAATTTTTTAAACAATAATTTCCTCTGAAGCACTAAGAAAAAACCTTAAGTTGACCTGCATTATGCAGAATTATGCACTAATACGTGAAAGTGCTTGTGATAAATAAATGGTAATAAATAAGTTTTTACCTACTTAAAAAAACTGTCCCTCAGATAAATATAAACAATGAAAATGCAGAGAGATGTGACAGATGTGAAGAATAAATTATTATGATTACATGTAATGTATCTAAGCTTTTTTATGGTGACTTTAGGAAAAATATTATTTACTTGTAACACAAAATTTATATTTCATATACATAAAATGTTTAAAAAATTTAAAGTAAACTTTTTATTATATTTTTTATAAATTAATACATAAAAAAAAGCTGGCTGACTAAGAAAAAATGAAAGTAAAAATGATAATAATAGAATATTTCAAGGGAGGAAAGGTATAAAAGAAATATGCTCTTTCTCACTACTCTGGATTATTTACACTACTTGCATTATTACTGTCTAGTACTACATATAGTACTCTGGGTCTTATACAAAAAATCTGGTTCAAAAATTAAATAATACCTAGGGTACTTTGTAAGATACCAGATATTATATAAGTGATATAAAATATAATTTTTACCAGAATTAAGCTAAAGTTACCAAAATTAAGAGGAAGTACTAATTAAGGGTAAAATTTTTGTACCTAGTAAAATACCCAGGTCTTATAAAATGAAGGTATGCTCAAAAGAGAATACTAGGGGTAAGTGCTGAAAAGAGACCAAATTGACAAAAATTTTTTTAAAAAAATAACAAATATTCTGGACCAAATGATCAAATCTACATCTATTTTACTTAGAAACTTTTTTTTGAAAAAAATTTCAATTTGGTTCCTTTTTCTAGTACTCACCCTACTATACGCAGTACTAAATAGTATTTACACTACTAGCAACTTCTTTACTCTTTATCCATTTCATAATTAATATTACTGTACTATATTTTGATTCTCCTTTATCATAATAAAAACTTTTTACAGTCTCTTCCCAATCTTTTTTCCAGTAAATTCACAAATTTCATATCTCACAGTTTCAAATGTATAATCTATAATATCTTTCACTTCCTTTTTCAAATTAAAAATATATTTAAAATAGTTTTTATTTTCTTTTAAAGATGAATTTAATGAACTGTATGATAAAGTAGAATTGTCAGATAAAAAGCTAGTAAAATTAACACTTCTACATAATTAATTTAATGCTTCAGATTTATTGAAAATTTTCTTAAAATAGTTCCTATTTTCTCTAAGATGTAAATTAGATAAACCAGATAGAGAGCTAGTAGAATTACCACTTTCACATAATTAATTTGAAGCTTTAGATTTATTGGATTTATTATATTAGTTAAAATTGGAACTTTAAACATCTGTATAAAATTGATTTATTTTATTTTAAAGAGTTTTAATACAAATATTGATTGATATAAATCTAGATATAACAGATTTCTTTAAAGATCTAATTTTGCTAAAATAATTTTCATAGGCTTCTTTAATATTATTAAGTTTCAAAAAATTTTCTGTACTTTTATAGCATCACAGTCATAACTTGCTTTAAATTTTCAATTTCTGTGATAAATTACTATTAAGTTCAATATTAATTTTGCTGATTTTTGCAGTGAAAAAAGAAATAATTTTAGATAGATATGTAATGAATTTATTGGTGACTTAATTGTCATATGTAAAGAATTCATCTGTGATTTTAATATTAATTTCATTTTTAATTTTGATGATTTTTGCAATAATAGATATATTAATTTTTATATTATAAATAGAAAATTCATCAGAAATTTTTTGTTTGAGAATCATCTATATAGCAATAATCTTCATAAATATCACCAAAATAATAAATGAAAAAACAGTGGATATGGTATGCTTTCAAAGAGTTAAATAATATTAAACTGAACATGACACAGATAGAGTGATATGTAGTAATTTTATTAAAAGTTTATTGGTAGATCAAATCTGTTTTTTAGATAATAATTATTAATTTTTTATAATATATAATTCTTTTACGTAAATGTACTGAAAAAAAGGATTATTTTATACTTTATTTTTACTATACATAAAAATGATAATTTACCTTAATTTATCATAATTTTCAGAATTCTGTATACGTTTTGATTACTAAGTGATTATGATTACCAGATAAATTATTCAAGTTTTATCTAGTAATTATCTAATAATCTGATGATTTTTTTATTAAGTAATTTATATGGGGTAGCAGAATTCTGAAAACTGCGATAATAAAAATTATGTTGCTTTATTATATATATTTATCATAATTACATTTTTTATGATTATATTTTTTCAGCTTGACAAATATAAAATTACCTTAAATTCTTTTTTTTACAGATTTTATATTCAATTTTAGATGCATCAGAAGCTTTTCCATTATTTAAACAATTTAGTTAAATTTCACATAGCAGCAGCTTTTTCTTTTCTTTTTAATTAAATCAAATATTAGATTATCAGGAAGTTGGAAAAATGTTGAATAACTATAGTAATTTAAGTTGTTTTGTATTAGGTAAGATAACAGCACTTTTTGAGACTAAATAGCATTTGATTATATAGATTTTTACTATTTTTAGGTCAAACTATAGATGGCCCTAAAATTACTTTTTTTTAATTTTAGCTAGAAGCCAAAATCCAAAATACCAAATTGTTTTTTTTAATTTCTAAAATTAATTTATTTAATAGCTAAAATTTTGTTTAAGTTTTTTTGAATTCTTTAACTTAAAATAAATTAAATTATTTAATTATTTTATAATTATTTATATAAAAATATTAAAAAATATTATAATGCTGAAATTGTTTGCCAAAATTATTTTTATGAAAAATCAATTTAGGGACCATCTATAAGTCAAATATTATACAAATCTAAAAAAAAAATTTGATTCTTACTAAAATAGAAAAAATCAATTTATAAACTTCTAAAAAAGAAAATAATAGTTACACAAATTTGTATTATAAGTACTGTTCTATATATTGTTTTATTAATTTAATACTGTTTTACCTTAAAAAGTATTATTCAATCTATCCAACACAAATCAATATTACTCTTCAATAATTTTTAAACTTCCTGATGATAAAAAGATAAAATAAAATCATAAATAAAGATTATCCTAAAAAACCAATAGTCTTACAGTCTTTTACAGTTTTTTGTGATTTTTAATCATATGATATAAAATTAAAAAAACTTTGATCTTCACGAAAATAGACTGGTCTATCTTTTGAAGTGTAAAACTGAGAAAATTATGGTTTTTTAAGACTGATAAAGAACCTTGAACAATTCATATATAGGTAACAAAAAAATTTGCTTAGCTATTATATAAAATTTTTTATGAAGTCATCTATAATTTGCTTATTAAAAGGCAAAATTTTAAAGTAGTCATATTTATAAATACGTAATAAAATATAAAATTCATTAAACTCATATATATATATTTGCGTAATAGAAAGATTTTCCTAAAAAATTATACCCTTAAAATTAGTGATACATAAAAATTTGTTTAAATAAATGCATAATCTAAAGTCAGTATCTTAAATAAATAATTTAATTTTTTCGTAATTTTTTTATTTTTTTTTTTTTTTGATAAAAAAATTGTATTTTTTATTTTTTTTTAAAAAGAAAATTGTATTTTTTTTACCATTTTTTAATAAAAAAATTTGCATTTAAAAAAAACTTTATGCTTTTTAAATATTTTAGAAAGTTAATAACAAAAAAAAATTTCAAAAGTTAGTACCATCATGAAAAATGTGACATTTATCACAAGTATGTATTATACTTACAACTACAAAAATTAATAAAAAATACTATTGAAAGATATTTAATAAATTTAAAAAAGAAGTTCCAATCAAAAAAAATTTATGAAAAGTTTTTATATATAATGTAGTATAAAATTAAGATGAAAATCACTAGTAATAAAAATAAAATTAAAAATCACCCAGTATTCAAATTTCACTAATAGTAAAATTAAATAAATCCAATTACTAATAATATATTTTAAAAAAATTTTTTTTATATATATAAGTCATAAAACAAATTGCTTAATAGTGCAATAATTTTATAGTCATATTAAAAATTTGCTTAGCAGAATTAAAAATAATTTGCCTATTAATCATAGTAAAAAATTTTGATTTTGATGTAATCTTTATATGTATTGTTTAGGATTCTACCAGTAGCCATTTTTATGATTAATTAATGTAAAATTTTTATTGTAAAAGAGAAATTTTTTTAAAAAAATACTTTAATTTTTCCTACCTTCTACCCCTAACTATTTACCTCTAGGAATTTTGGTTCATTATATAACTTTTATTTTTACACAAATACATACTATGCAAATGCAAAAAATATGACATATCTTATATATGTATTCCTGAAATTAAAATTACACAACATATAAATTATTGTAATTTACCATTATAATTTTACAGTATTAAAATAATGCCATTATTTAATAAAAAAACTGTATTTTAATATATTTTAACATGTTTTTACATATTTTTATGCATTTTTATGTATTAAAATATTTATCACATTTTTATATATATTAAATTAATAAAAATATTTTTACATATTATACTGACAAATACTTCAATTTGCTTAAAAATACATGATGAATTAATGACTTTGTAAAATTTGACTCAATTTGCGAAAACTCAAAAATATGACTTTAAGTTAAATATAAGCAATTTTCAAAATTAAAATTACAATTTTAGGTTAGATTTATTAGCTAAATTAGGACTCCGCTTACTACTAATAGAGGTCTCCAAAAATATAAGGTAAAATTTATATTAAAAAAACAATTTAGCTCTCTTAAAAGCCTAAGGTAAAATCATATATGCAATAAATAAAGTCTCCAGTATTGTAAGATAAAGTCAAAGTAACTCATCAGTATTATAAGGTAAAATTAAATATAAATTTTTATACGTTTCTGTATATAATAAGATAAATTTGTTTATAGATCTTAATATTTACTTATCTATATATGATTGTATACTGCGGTAATATATGCATCAGATCTGATTTTATAAAAAATCAGGATCATTTTTACAAAAAAAAATTTTTTTTCAGAAAAAACAGTGCAAAAAATAGTATTAATAGACTGTTTTTATAAAAAAACATAACTAATATACAATAATAGACAAGAATACGCTAAAAAAATAAGTAAAAAAGACAAAATAGACTCATAACAGCATTCACTATCACGTTCATCTAGACAAGTATTCAAGATCACTATTACCTATATTCTATTCACGAAGAGAAAGAGAACGTGTACGTGTACTTTTAGATAGATAGTTTTTTCTATAAATATGGTGAGAGAGTGTTGAGATATATTTAGATGACAGGTTTTATGGATCTCTTGAATGTGGGTATCATTATTTTTTTTTAAAAAAAAATACCTATTTTTTTTTAATGAAATCGTTTATTAAATATTTCATTTTAATTCTTTTTTATAGATGGCCGATTCTTCAACATGGATTTTGGTAAGAGTGAATATTCTATATTCTTGGATATTTATTTAACAAAGCAATTACTAACAGTTTATATCTTTTTTATCTTTTAGGCGGCTTTTCAGTTCTTTATTGGTAAGTATTATGCTTTTTTTTTATTTTCTTTATTCTATCTTTTAAAGGGTGGTTACTGATTTCTTTTTTCTTTTTTTGCAGTTGATTCCTCAGTTTTTTGGACATGTGAAAAATTCTGTTACATTATTCTTTTAACAGAACGCTTAGTAAAATATTCCTCTTTTTTTTAGATGTACGGGTGAAAACTTAGGTGAGTTTAGGCATTTTTTTAGTTTTCTTTTTTAATTATTTTAATAAATGGTTTCTAATAGTTCATTTTTACTTTGTAGACGGTTCGGATTTCTAATTTTATTATAGACATCTTTGAAAACATTATTTGTATAATTGTTTCATATCTTTTTACACGCTACTCAAATAATGAATTACCAAGAAAAAGGCAATAAAATATTTGTTGACAAGAAATTTGAGACTGCATGGTAAGAATATATTAAAGAAATTAAAGTTACACCTGAAGACCTGAGATTATGGTCAAACTGTGCGTAAACCTTTATTAAACTTGGATATCTTGAACTTGCAGTAGTTGACATTACTTATACTCGTTCTTTCCTTAAACCAAAGATCATTAGTGGCAAATATGAGAATGCTGATTTGGCATTATTTTATAAAAGTAAATGGAGAGAAGTAGAGGCATTGGCGAAGTGCAATGGATTTGATTTAGCAGAAAATGTGTTGGAGAGGCTATTTCAAATTGTTGATAGATGACCAGTAGGCCCAGTAGCAGGTATTAATTGAAATACGTAAGAACATAAAAAAAATCATTACTTTAAAGAACATTACCAAAATACGATACTTTTGAATAATTTGGGCTCAGCTCGTTACTTATTGGTCAAACAAATTTATATAAAAAATTTTGTATTACATATTTACATGATCTAGTTTTAATAATTTAATTTGCTAAAACTTATCATATGATATTAAATACATGTGTAATATAAGATTTTAATAAAACCTGTCTTCAACTTCCCACCTCCTAAATATTACATAATAAATGTCATGATCCTTAAAAAAATTTGTAAGTTTCTAAATCATGAAATTTACCCTTGGGATATTCGTAATCAAAAGCATTGCATCCCAAAGAGTTGTTATTCAGGTATTGAACATATGGGAATTTGCTAAGGGAAATTAAAAATTTGAAACTTTAACAAAAAAAAGTTATATTAATGTTTTTTTATTTCTATTTTGTAGGTTTTGGCATCTGACTTTTGGATTATATGTGGAATGCCGGTAAGTTTCAAAAATAATCAAAATTTTTTAAAAAAATGTTAAACATGTTTTTAACTTTTTGATTCTATTTTCTAGAAAATTGGCTCCAAAGTCTCTAAACTTCAAAATACAGATCCTAGGCGAATTTTTAAAAATATTTTGAAAAAAGTTCTTTTTTGAAATCTTTGGTGAGTTTTCAAAGGAATTTTGAAAGCTATTATTTAAAATTAATTCTATTAACAGCTTTTTTTTAAAGTTCTATTGAAATCGACTATTTAAACTTACTGATGATATTGATGATGATGAGCATGGTGATAAGCATATGATAGGTGCGGTAATGATAACAGTAAATACTATTATTAATATAGCAGTAGAATTATTTGTTATTATATAATCAATTATTAATATGTAATAAATGCGTTATTGACATTAATATATACATTTTTAACATCAATATACATGATTTTATATACTATATACATGGTTTTAAACTGCCATTATTTTACTGTACATTGGTTTACATATAAAATACCATTGTACTAAGCATTTTTAAACATTTTTAAAGTTTCTGAAAATATAAGGTAAAATTCAATATAATTTTAAAAGGTCACTATATGTATAAAGTAAAATTATAAGATAAGAAGGGTTGGTAAAATTACTAGTAAATTTGAAATTTTGTCTGAAGACCTCTATTAGAAGTAAATAGGGTCCTGCTGAATTTGCAAAAATTAATTTACAAGTTATGATTACAAGAGATGTTTCTTCTATTTGTAAATGCTAAAATTGCTTTACAATCAGGATTTTAGATAAGTAATAAAAAAGAAAAGTTATATTTTTAATTATTAAACATTTTTAATATTTTTTATTCTATTTTAAGGATGCCTATTTTATTGATAAAAGCTCTTTCAACAGTTTTAATAATACGTAAACACCAAAATTCATATAACATTAAATATAAGATCAATACTATTCTTTAAAGAGATTTGCCAAAAGCCATTTTACCGAAAGAACGTTTCATCAAAAAATAAGGTCAACACTATGCAGCATTATGAATAACTCAGGCCAGAGATTATTTTTCAGCAAAATGGTTTTTAGCAAAATGTCCTGATACCTTTAAAAGGATTATAATCTTTTAAAAGAAAAATTTGTTGGCTCCATTTCCATTACATTAAAATTAAAAAATCATAATTAAACCAACTAGTCATCTATCATCTTCATTTCTATAGCAGCATCTTTTAACAATAATAAGTTTTTTCTCATGAGAGCTTATCAATTATTTATCAAGTATTAAAAAAAAAAAAGAAAAAAGATAAATTAATTTGTTTTGAAAATATTATTTCTTAGAATCAGTTTATAAATAATTCATTTTATTTCATTAATTATCTGGATTTTTTTTATATACAAATTTTATAGATATTAAAATTAACATTCTCACTAAAAATTTTTGTTTTTTTTGATTAATTAATGAATTAAATAATAAAAAAATGGTTATATTTGTATTTAATATAAAAAATATATTAAATTTGTTTGCAAAAAACTTTTGATTTGGTAATTTGAAAAGTGATAGAAAATTTGATGGGGAGTAGACAGAGAGAAAATATATTTATTATTGCAGTTTTTTAAAAATATTTTTGTAATTGTACATTATATGACATTAATGCAACATATTTAAATTTGTGAATTTAAGTAACGAAATTTTAAATATTTTTTTTTTTTTTTAATTTTTGATTAATTTCAAAAATTGGTAAATATATATTAAAAATATAATAGCTTAAGACCAGTAACTTTAATTAATATAATAAATAATGCAAAAGCATAAGAAGAAGGATTGAAAGCATATTAAAGTAAAATTATGGGGAAAGAAGTAACATTTAAAAAATAAAAATCAAGAAATATATTTGAAAAAAGTAAATCTCAAGTAAAGTAAATTTAAAGGAAGTAATTAAAAAGACAAAAAATTTTTTATTATTATTAGATTGAAATTAAAAGAAATTAAATAAGCTAAATAGGAATAGTAGAAATAATGGAAATAATAAAAATAGAAATATTAAAAAAATACTAGTATATTATAGATATAATAAACAAAGTTATTATATAAGTAATTGTAAAGGAAGAATATAATATAATTCAGATTAAATATAATTAAAAGGGAAATAATATAAATAAGAGTAATTTTTAATTAAGTAAAAAAAAAAGGAATTATAAGAAAAATAATTAAAATGCTAAAATTATAAAAAAAAAGAAAATTATTATTAAAAAATGCAAGTGTACATATGAAATATCTGAATAAAATAAAAAGAAGAAAAAGTAATAAAAATATTAATAAAATTAAATATTTATATAATATATTATCAACAATATATAAATATAAGAAAGTAATGTAATAAAAAAGTTTAAAAAGATATAAAAAAGTATTTAGAAAAAATTAATGATAAATAAAGATTATAAAATCATGGTAGGACTTTCTCCTGTTCTGTTCACAACCATTTTTTTACTAACATTTTTTCGCAAATAATTTTTTGTTTTTATTTTATTTTTTATTTTATTTTCTTTAAATAAACACACTTTAAGCCTTAATAATATACTTTGATTACGTTTATTATTATTTTTATTTCCTTTATTTTTTCTGTTAGCTTTATTCTAGCAGCCAACTTCAACTTTTAGAACGTTCACAAAAAATCTTGAACTAAATACTGTTTTGAAGTTGAATAGGAACTTACCCACCTATATTATTAAGATTTGACTATAAGCGAAAATATGAAAAGACTCTTTAACTTGGCCTAAAGTTATCACGAACAACATAGAGAAACTTAACAAAGCCTTAGATAATGAAGATTTTTTATTTTTTCTTGACAACACTTCAGACTATACAAACAGACAGACGTGATATGAGTATTTAAATGAACTCTTAGGTTTCTTAGTGGCCTTCCCATTACATCTTAAAGCTGAAATATCAGCAAAAATTAGAAGATATTTCGAATACCTCTACCTGATTATTTTCCCAAAACTCCCTTCTTCCTTTTTTTCTCATCGCTGGATACAGATTTCTCCTATTTTTCAATGGCAAACAACCCAAACAAAGACTTTACTAAAACGGGAAGGTAATACTCCCAAATCGGGAGGTCATCTAAAGCCGGATTCAATCACGTGATTTATAGATCGGCAGATCAGTTCAGAAAGCCACACAAATAAAATTGTTTACCGCTTTTTTGATTTTTATTTTTATTTTTATTTTTATTTATTTTTTTCCTTTGAAACAAAAAACACGCTTTTTACAATTTTTTGCAAAATATTTTAAATGAAAGTTTAAAGCTTATAACTTTGGAGTATTTTTCTTTGAAGTTATTTTTCTTTTATTTAGGTTTCTTTTCTCCAAATATTTAATAATATTCACGCAATTTACATATTCAATGACTCCATTTGCTTCTAATAAAATAAACATACCTATATCTGAAACTTTAACCCCTAATCAAAAACGCCATCTTCTTTTCAATGTTAATCAACCACTTGAACTTTCAATAGAAGAATTTGATAAGGAGTGGTGGCCTCTCGTGTCAAATATATGGACTAGGTTTAGTTATAAAAATAATGTTAATGGAGATTCATGGAAAGTTTTTGTTTGTAGGTTTAGCAAACCTAATAAATCAAGCACCCGAAAAGAGGGTGTTCCAAGTAAA
>JADRCO010002413.1:0-13772 GCA_021464525.1 Rhizophagus sp. LPA8_4_AMF
AAATTATATTAAATTTTGATCAGGTGGTCCGATTGATCGGCGGATCGGCAATTAATTTACTTCCAAACACTATTCACTATGAACTTTTATCAAAGGCCTGACTCGCAGAAGCATCTCCTAAATATCGAGCTGAAAGCTTAACGTCATAATTAATGTCTCTTGTTAAGTTTTTGACTTGTGTCACGCAATAAAAACGATATTAACATAATGATAATAAAATTTACATTATATTTATTATGCAGCCAAATAGGATCATGTCGTTTTTAAACATACCGATATTTTTTTAGATAAATTATTATATTTTTGACGCATTACGTCATTTAGATTTTATAGGTAAATACCTATTGTTTGCTTTTTATAAGGATGATCTTGGAAATAACACAGTTATTGGATATGGTGGTTAAAAATATCATCCGAACTGCTTCGCAGTTCGGTGATATTTCAACCCCAGTATTATTTATAGTATATACACATTTTTACGATAGTTAAGATCGAAGCATAATTCAAAAAATTTATTAATTCTTATATTGAATACTATCTTTCTATAAATAAAATCAATTAATACTACTAACTATTATTATCATAACTTAATTTTCCTTGATAAAAAAGGTTTCACAAATATAGTATTTAGAAAACTTAGTAACTATAAAATCAAATTATCTAATTCTTAATAAAGAAATAATATAATACTATATTAAGTAATTGTTAATAAAAATTTAAGCGGTGGGATATTATTGTTGTAGATGACGAGAATTTTCATTTGTAACTTGATTACAAACGACATAATTAGTATCGGGCACATTATTGTCGAAATAAATTTGATTATTAATTGTTGAAATCATTTGCGTCACATTTCCTTCAGTATTTCCATGTAGAGATCCATTTGGAATATAGAGATAAAGAGGAAGAATTTCCTTTAAATTTAGTTCGAGATTTAATTTTTGATAAGAAGTTAATGAATGCCTATGTCTCAACTCGTTTGCATCAAAATCTCTATTATAAATCTCCTTATTCAACATATTTACAACCAAATAATGAGATAATAATTTACACTTAACATGATAGCTTTGAAAGAAAAACTCGTAATCAAAAATATCATCGTCACAGGAAACGGAATTTTCCAATTGAAAAACCATTTCACAAGTAACATGATAAAAATTTGCATCGTTTGGAGGTTGATAGAATAATTTGCATCCCGTAGACTGCAAAGCTTCCTCTAAATCTAAGTTGTGTGGTACACTGCTCATTTTTTTTTTTTTTTTTTTTTTTTTTTTTGACGTGAAATTTGTTGAATAAAATGTAAGGTCGAACGATTATTGCCAAAACGCAAAATGGTATAATATTTGGCGTAACGAAGTTGCTAAAGATTATTCGGGAAAATACGAAGGATACTTTTTAAAAAATTATTGTTCGCGTTTAAATTAAATCTAAAGTGAGAAACGAAAACAAAAGGATTGAATAATTTCGCGCAGTCCTCATTTATTTATAGAGCATCCGTTAAAAAGTTAGTTTGTTAGTTTGTAGGACGAAAATTTTTTTTTTTTTTCTTTCTATTATAAAAATTTTTTTTATTATTAACAGGATTAAAATTATATTTTTAGCTTGCAAATTTTTGATTGGAAGTATCGATATCAATAACTTAATGGGTCGATTTAATTTGTAGAACTCGAGCTAAAACGGACCAATATGATCGACAAACCGATCAAATAGTGATAGTAACAGTAAATGAAGAATTTTTTTTGGAAACCCTATTGTCTTTTTCACAAGTACATAAACATGGTAATAATAAAGCAAAATATTTTATAAATTATTAATTTATTGTGGCTTTTTTTTTGATTAGTCTTGTTAAATTGAAAAAATTGCATATGATTTTCAATTATCCTAATATCACATGTGATCCCAGAGAGTAACTTATAATTAACTGGTGTCATTTTAAGAATGTTCCTATTATTCATGTAAAACATAAAAATTCAGTTATTAATACATTTATTATTTTTGAATTAAAGCTTATCTTGTCAATTATGATAAAGCATTGAAGCTGTGCGAAATCCACCAGAAATTATTCTCGCATCCAGTTTGATAATTTTGTTTTTGATAATTATGACATAAGCCGACTCAATTTCGATGCGAACTGGCTCAAATCTTATCTCTTATATCGGTTTGTGTACTGGATAATTTTATTTGATAGTTAATATTTTCTTCTCTTATCAATATAGCTAATGTTCCAGCATTTTTCGTAAATGAAGCATATTTAGTTATTCACAAAGCTTAGTAACTTCGAAAGTCAAAATTATTCGTCTTACAGAAAATATAAAAAATTTTGGATAGAATTTTTTTTACGGGCACGTCAAATTAAAAATAAAATGCTGTTTATATAAATATAAGTCGTTGTATTATTCGAAAAGACAATTAATTTATTACAATTTTTAACGGTGGTATAAAATAAAAAAAAAATTGAATAACTTTACCAATATTTCATTTATTTTGTATTATTAAATCTATGACAATGTAAGGATTTATAGTTCCTTAGAAATTTTCTTAAGAAAAAGCAAAAAAAAAAGATTTTAAACTTCATTATATGATGGTAATAAAAATCAATTTTTCTTTTTTCTCCATTTTTTCAGTTTTTTTTTTATACTATTTAAAAAATTATTAAAAAACACTACTAACCATCATATGAAGAGAGTAAAAAGTGTGATATTTATATACACAAAATTTCTTCCAATTAATGCCTAGAAGTGGATTATATTATCTATGATTATTTACTAATTGTATATTTTACGCGTTATCTTATTAGGTCATATGACTTCAGAAAACTAAACTTGTGTAACTTGATAATTATAATACTGACGACAGAGTAATAATTTCTTATCAATAAATAGACGTATTGGATTTTTCTTAGAAAATAAAAGAAACTTGAAGCAGAATAGTTTATTTTTTTATAACATATTCTCCACTCTTTCATCTTATATTATAGCAACTACTGATCGAGCGAAAAGTTTGCCAGTAGATAACCGTTTGATTGATTCAGAAATACACTCACCTTGAGTTCATTCACATTTTATATCTGCCATAACTCTTAAGTCTCGTTTGATATAAGACTTTTACAGGCATAGCCCAACTGAAAATACGTCAAACACTTGTTATTTTAATAATAAAAAAATCCAAAGACGAAACGTTTCGTCTTTCAAACGGTAAAAATCCGAAACTTTTCGAAAGGTCGATACTGCTCTTGGATCATGTGATAGGATAAGTTAACCAATTTGAATCAAAGCCTTAAAGTTAGTCACGTGATTCGGATTATTTTGCTAATAAAAAAAGTATATGTATAAAGAATGAAATCAACACATTGAATAAACACTTTTTCATACTGTTAATGCCAACCATATAGAACGAAGGATGAATTTTACTATTAAATTATTCGGTAAACCGTCTTTGCTCATTTATCATTTTTGTTAGTATAGTGCATGTTTACACATAAAATCGTTGAAGCAGCAGTAATAGGTGAATCACTACGTGATTTCTAATCTAACTTTTTACCTATTTCTTTTTTTATTACTATAGACCTATTTATGATATTGTATCGAGCAAATTATGCGATCAAAACATGAAACAGATGAAGAAGCGGAAAAGAATTCATTTTTACATATCTATATGTATATTGAATATTAATTATTCCCCACTTTCGCTAGTATGCTATATAAAGTTGATCAATCTACAAATTTATTTTTTTGGTTATTTGAATCGAGAAATAATCCTCAAACTTCTGGTTAAATGGGGTCCAAGATGTTCCTTAAAGATATGATTATTTCAAGAAATGGATCCTTGTAGCTCTTTGGTAGGATAGAAATAATTCCTGAAAGTTTCTAACTTGTTATTTTTTGACCAGGTAAAATTTCTTCTATAATATATTTAAAATAAATATTATTTTTTATTATAGCCCCGTTGATCATTTGGAGATATAACCGTATCAACAACTGAACAATCTCATAATTTATATATTTTTTCCAGAATATTCTAAAATGAATTATCATACTTCGGTGAATCTTTTGCAGAACATTATAGTGAGTTTTTAACTTTTTTAGATTATTTTCAATTCGTCATATTAGTCAAAATAGTGATTCGTTAAAATGTTTTCAGAAGAACGTGATGTCGGTGAAACAGATATCAGTAAAATGAGTGAATCGTGATAAAATAGAAAACCGAACTTAAAAATTTGAGGTTAAGTTTTGATAATAAGCAAGAAGTTAATGAATATTTATAGTTTCAATTCCGTCATCAAAATCTTATTCACCGAATAAATAATAATTATTTACCGTGTGAAGCAACTATTATAAAATTGGATGTCATTTATTGAATAAATTTAATTTTATTATTCCAATTTAAAAGTAGATAAGCATACCAATTTTTATAAAAGCAGTAAATTTTTCTTTATTAATTAGAAATGTAGTTTTGATCAATTCCTTAAAAAAATCAGGAGAACGATTATCACGATCAAATAATTTGAAATTAAGGCGCAATAAGGAGTTATAGATTTCGGTGAGATGACAAGTTGGGTAATTTTTGGATTTATTACTGATTTACTACGAAATCTCGACGATCAGAATCCCATTACCGACGCTCACAATCCTGACAAATCATAATCCCGAAAACTCAAAGTCCTGGCATTCATTGTCCCGACACTTAATATCTTCATGAATAAAAAAACTTATATCTTTATACGCAAAACGTTAAATTAGGCAGTCTTCGCTTGGAACCACCGCCTTCTGTTTTTTTGTCGTTAATTAACTCTAATTGAACTCGTGTGTTTGCACCACTTTTTACACGAACCATTGGATCTAAATCACGATTCAGATCGTAAAGGAAGGATGCTAATCGAGGTATGCTAAATTAGCAATAATATTTTTTCTTTTTTATTCTTTATTATATGATTCAACTGGCCGGTTCGGTCACGTGATTTTCATATTAACAAAGTGACAAATAGAGGAGTGACAAATAAATTTCCACATACCGAAATCTGAAAAAGGATTTATATCATTTCAATATAAACTAGCCACATTTATGAAAAATGTAAAGGTATACAACAGAATAAAATAGAGCCTTAGGGTATAAACTATTTTTAGAAAATAATGGCGAGTATAATTCAACATTTAATAGGATATCATAATGATAAATATGTAATTTCCTTCGTTTTTACTCTCTTTTTTTTAAAAAAAAAATCGGTATTAACTTAAATTATATTTAATTTAATAGGAGAAAACTTCGCATCTCTTAAATATAATGTCTAAAGAGAAATCACACGTAATGAATTAAATGAAATTATTGGGGTACTGTATCAACTATCAACATTGAGAGCTTTTCATTTTCTATGCATAAAATTAATAAAAAAATTTGTTCCTAAACATAGACGTCATGATGTATTGTGACAAGTAATTACTTTCGCCACTTGATCTATATTTACGCCATGTGATCCTAAAATAATCATTATAAATAAATGAGAATAATAATAGCACAATTTTACTAATCACTGCTAACAAAGAAAAATTCAAGAAACACTATGACGATGATTACTTGATTTTTTACGCCCGAGTACGGTACCTGATTTTGAGACGATCCAACCTCGATGATAATCACACCTCAATTCTCGAGCTGCTCTTCATGCGTCGGCTGCTCGATTTATATTATATGTTTATCTTTCCCGGATTTTTATTTTTATACGTGTCTTTTATTTTTTCCTTTAGTAGGAACATAACCTTTTCCTTTTTCAACATAGATGATAGAAATTTTTTCAGCGTCCGGGTTTTTATTGTAGCTGGTTTCTTTTCTTCATTTATTTGTTTTTTATTTTGTCTTTTCGTCGCCTAGTACTTGTATATTTTAGGGGACGGTTAATTAGTTTTAGAAAGATATATTTAGTTTAGTCCGTTTTTGGTTTCATTTTATATATTTTTCTTTTTTGCTGGGTGGATCTGGTCGTATTTCCACTTAGATTGGTTCCTCTTTTTACAAATAAGGACTCGAGATTCTTCTTGGGTGATGGATACTGAACGGCCGATTTATGGTGTTTTTTTGATATTCTACTGTTAGTGCCTTGTTATGTATACCTCCTTCACTTGACATAAAATAAATAAATAAATAAATAGCACAATTTTACTAATTAAGAAATACTTACCATTCTAATATAAATTCTGCTACCAAATGACGTATTCTATTAATTAAAAATTATACTTAGTAATCTAAGATATCATTATATTTTGTTATTTCCATAGGAAAATTTTCATAAAACTTTTTTTGGTATAATAAACATTTCTTGCAAAATACAAGCTTAAATACCAGCTATAGCCTATAAGAAATTTTTTATTATTAAATAATTTTCTTGCATTCCAAAAATATATATATAAAATGAAAATTATATTTATACAAATAAAAAAATTAAGCTGTTTTTTTAAATTAAGTTATGATGGATGAGATCATGTGAAATTGTGTTGTCATTTGTCTGATTTTGCTTGGTTCTGTTTTAACGTTGCAAAATCAATATTGAAGCAAAATTGCATTCTTGAATCATATGATATAACAAGGAAGATTGGTGGAAATTTTGGCAGTGTAGCAGAAGTTGGCATAATATAACTATTTTGCACTTCTGGCGTATTACATTGCATATGAAATTTTTATTACATAACAAAATATGGTAGTTCACATGAGGCGTTTCTTACGCCCAGTGCTGTGCCGTTGGGTATTTTCTATTACAGTACAAACTACAGCTGATTCTTTAGGCATTTTTCAGTACTCAATTTACATGAGTAATTTTTATTCATATGAGTAGTATAGATTTATAGATTTATATTATCAATATTTAATTAGAAATCTATTATTAGTCATAACTACAAGCTGTTACAACATTATCAAATATGTCATTATTGGTGTAACTATAATTAATGATAAAGATCACAGTAATTATTGCTGTTACAATATGATAAAAAAAAAGTATCATAATATAAAAATATTGGTGTAATTATGAGCAATAATGAAAAATATAGAAAAATCAATATGTGTCATATTTATTAATTTTTGTAAGATTTTTTTTTTCTTTTTTTTGGTAAAAAAAAAATTGATACTATATGAATTATCTAAATCTCTTGTAATATCAATGCATAATTATTAAAAAGATGTGATGCAATATTATTCAGTATTATTGCAAATAAATGATGCAAAGGCAATTTTTTTTTTATTTAAAGGCCTGCAATTTGGCAAATATTTTTTTTTTGTAATTTTATTTTGAAAATGAATATTTTTTGTAATGTAATTTATTTTTTGAAAATCCAATATTTTCTGTATCTATACCCTAATGTTATCATTGTTTCTGGATTTAAAGTAAAGGTGTGTATTTTTTATTTTGCAAGTTTAGGATGCTTAGGACTTAAGGAATCAGTGGTACCTGAAGGACCATGACAGTAAGGAGTAAGGACCACATATTAGGTAGCATGGTATCATCTTTCTGTAACAGTGGTATCCTGAAGGACCATGACAGTAAGGACCACTTAGGTAGCATGGTATCATCTCTTTGTGACAGTAAGAACCACTTGAGTAGATTGGTATAATTTCTTTCTACCCAAGGTGTCCTAAGTTTAACTTAAGTTTGTTGTTGGTAAAGGTCTGTTAGTTCTAATACAAAGAACCAGCTATGTACCTTCCTTTATCCTAAATAAAATGTTCACACTACTAACTAATATTTTATTTTCTTTTAATAGACAAAATTGGAGCTTTCAGAAAAATACATGATACAAGGATAAATCACTTATTCAGTACTTGACAGAATATAATAAAAATATAATTTTAGTAAAAATTTATCATTTAAATTTTTAAAATTTAATTGTTAATTTTAAAATATTAAAATAAAAGAATAATTATACTTTAAATCTTATTATAATCATAATTAGATATTACTTCTTCAATAGGTTTCCATAAAATACGACAAAAACCAATTACTAAAATAACAAATCCTTTTAATTTAACAATTAAAGGATATTCACATGCTAAACATAATAACTAAATATAACTATAACTATAAATAAATAAATATGTAACTATAACTAAAGATAATTTTAAACAAAACTATTTTTGTATACTATAAAATTATGTATAAATTTATTGTATATTGCAATAGAAATCTATATAATAAAAGTCATAAATTATCATGCAGAGTCTAGGATCATCAATCCAATCAAATTTGTCAATTTAATACATTGGTTACGGGATTAAGTATAAAAATATGAAATAATCCTAAATAACTCTATGTAATGTTCAAAAATTTTAAGCCATTTAATGAACCTAAGTTTTTTTTTTAAAAAAAAATAACCATCTTAATTTTTTAAAAGACCTTTCCTTAATATTAGATGATGCAGATGATTACAATGTTACTATTCAAGTTAAATCTATATGAATTTTGTGCATATTCAGTTATTTATATGCTCATTCTTCTTACTATTTTAAAATGCACTTTCTGCTAATTGGATTACAAAAGAGGATAATACTTAGTAAATTAAAAATGAAAAATTGTTCCCAGGATAATGTGATGTAGAAGGTGATAAATATTATAAAATCATGTGATCAAATTAGCTTTAAAATCTTCCCCTGTTTCCAGTATCACAAAAAATTTTCTATTTCTATTTTCTCCCCACTTTTTTCACTAAAATATTTTTTAAAAATCCTTTAAACAATAAAAATTAAATATTTTGAAAGCTTGAGTGTAGAATATTGTTATAAAGCTATAGTTAATTTTTATTTACAATAGACTCACTTTTTATATAAATATTTTAATTAAATGAAATAAGGTTTGAGTGCTTGAAGAAAGTTATTTAATGCATATGCATATTATTTTTGTGAAATATTGCCATTTTTTAAAAGAAATTACTGAGCTGCATTTGATTTTTTTATTTTTGTAGTGTAATTTCAGGACTTTAGCTAAATGTAATAGGCTTAGGTAGCTTAGAAAAGTTTAGCAGGTATGAAACCACTCAATGGCATTATCAAAATAGTTTTGATTATCAGTTATCAAAACCATTTGTCATAATATTAATTTTATCAAGATATATTTAATATTTGCAATAGTATGAATATTTTTGTGTATAGAAATTACTGTGTCATGTGCAGTTGATTTTTCACTTTACAGTGTAATAATTTTAGTACTTTTGTTAAATGAAACAAGGCTTTGGAGATTAAGTAAGTTATTAGCAGGTGTGGATTACTTAGATATTGACTTTTATTAAATTAGCTTTAATATTTATAGAGTAATTAGCATTTTTACAATAGAACCCTAAATATTTATTTTCAAGTGTATTTATTGTAAAAGTAATAAAATGACTAATATGATATTAAAGAGAAAATATCAGTTTTTCTTTTTTTTGGACTTTTTACCTCAAGAAATACATATGAAATAAACATTGTGCCATTAAAATTCAGACACCATAAAATCACTTGGGTGAAATTTTTTTGTGATGATTGGGTAAATTGGCTTTAGGTGTTCCCCATTTGAAATATTAGAATTATATCTGATATTGAAATTCTTTATATTATAAAAATTTTTTATTATTAACAGGATTAAAGTGATATTATTAGCTTGCAAATTTTTTGAATTATGTGTATCAACATCAATAATTAATGGTCTGATTTAACTTGTAAAACTCAATCTAACATGACAGGCCAATATGATTGATAGCAGAACCATTAAATAGTGATAGTAAGTGAAGAATTTTTTTGGGAATCTTGTTATTTTTCACAAATACATAAATTATAGATATTTTGTAAATTATTAATCCATTGTGGCTTTTTTTAATTAGTCATGTTAAACTGAAATTTGCATGTGATTTTCAATTATCCTAATATTACATATCATTCTAAAAATGTTTTTATCATTCATATAAAACATAAAATTCAGTTATTGATACATTTATTATTTTGAAATTAAAAGTTAACTTGTCAAATATGATAAAGTATTGAAACTGTGCAAAATCTGCCAGAATATATTTCCACATCAGTTTGATAATTTTGTTTTTGATAATACTGATATAAACTGATGATCCAGTTTTGATACTACACTACCCTACAAAAAGTATTCATTTTACTTAGTGAAACATAATAAAATTATCAACTAGTTTTAAAAAAAATAAACTCCAAACTAAAGTAGCTTGTCAAAATTCAGTATTTTTTGGAGTAATTTGGGTCCCATGATCATCAAAAACTAACCATACGTATTTGGTATTTGGATATATTTTGAAATAATAACATTTTTATTTCAATAAATAAATAAAATAATATAAATTGGAAAAGTCTAAAAATTGCTTTCAATAAACTGGTTTTATTCCTCTATAATGAATCATGATACCATTAAATTAGTATTTATACAATTACTTATTAAGTATTGATAATCATAGGACGTACATATTCAAAAGTAAATTTTTTATAAAAGAAGTTTTTTACCACAATTCTTCAACTACATCTAAATAGATGAAAATGCATTTGAATGTACCTCTAAAGTTTTTTTGCAAAGGTATTTTTAATTTATACCTATAGAAAAAATAGTACAATATTGAGAATTATTTACAGATTACCATATAATTTGATTTTACTTTTATAAACAAATCAATAAGTCTTTTAGAATTTATATAGGTGACAATTATCTGTATCCTTTTGTTATTTATACCCACTGGCCAACATTATATACTGACATGTGATATTGCTTGACCAAATATTCCTTAATTCTGGCCATAGGAGGTATGAATAACAAAATTGAATAACAATGGCCTTTATATAAAAACTACTATTCTTTAGGGGTATCCTATTGCTTTTTATATATAGAAATATTTCCTTTTTCTATTTCTCCATTTCTCACTTATTCTTTATCTTCCTTTTATTATATTCTTTCTCTTATATATTTTATTTGCATTATCTTCTTTTATTAAGTTATTTTTCACAAATACCACCATTCTTTCCATTATTATTAAAAATGATTATTTAGATTCCAAAATAAAAAAAAGAGGGTTGCAAATCAAGTATTCAAAGAAGAAATCCAAAGAAAGATTTCACACCTATTACTTATTACAAGAATAAGTTTTTATTATTATTTAGAAAATTGAGTAATAATGTAAAGTATTTTGGATTTATGATGCATTCCAAAGTTTCTTAAATTTTGCACTTAATTCAAATCTACTAGTAGCAAACTACACTGCAAGCTAATAATCAAGCTAATCATTAATGATATATCTGTATTAATAACAGATCCTGGGTTTGTGATTAATAAAAGAATTTTTTTTACAGTAGTTGTAGAGGTCTGTATACTATTATGTTTTGATTATTGACAAATCAAATTATCAATCACTTTATAAACTTTTTCTTACAAAAACAGGATAAACAATTAAAAAATAAAGAAATTAACAAACCAAATGTTTAGGGAAACACAACTTGCTGCTGAAATGCTTGCCCTTATTAAAGATGAAAATAATCATCTTATTAAAGAATACATATGGAGAACAAACTATATTTGGTATTTGCATCATCTCTATGCATGTTACACTTTGGACTGTAATATTCACAGCATATTGGGAGGAGCTTAGCAAAAATTTGCCAGTGGATCAGTCAGTCATTATTAAGATGGCCAAGAGAGAATGGTTTGAAAACTGGCTTTGATCTTGCTGAGCCAAATGGAAGGCATGCAGTTTTAACAGCATTAGTTAAAATTTGGTAATTTCTTTTACAGCAGAAAAAAATGAGCATGATAAAATTAGAACATTTTATAATATTTAATTTTTTGTATTACAGTATATAAAGAATTTTACTTGTACTTATACGAATTTTTACATGACTTCATATCAATTTATTAACTAATATGTAATGGTTCATGGTTGTTATGAGATAAATTGTTATTCTTATTATTTTTAATAGGCAAACAGAAATATCAATTGGCTGAATTTCCAAGATGCAATTCTTTACATGAAGAAGAATTCAATTCTTGAAATGCTACAAATCATATAAAATTATACATGCAGCCCAAATTATTTTGGAATGTCATAATTATAATTTGGAATGCTATAATTTATTCAGTTTATATGTAATTTACTATGTAAAGTGCCAAAATAATTTGGATGCTATAATTGAATTTGGGATTTTACTTATAATTATGGCAACCCAAACAATTTAGGCAGTATGTTATATATAAAAGAAAGTAACTTTTATCAGTTATCCCTCTCTTAATTATCCTTCCATTCTTCAAATACTTCAAACAAGATTTTCTAATCATCAGCATATGCAGTAAAGTTGCTGCAACTCATATATTACCTGAATTTCAAATCATTACTTCAATCCTGCCAGGTAAAATACAAGCTATTTTATTTTTTGTCTATTGCTCTGCAAGTTTTTAGATGATAATAAAAGATAATAAATCTTTTAATAATCTGACTACAAATTATGTGGGTGAAAAACTAGCAAAAATGTTGGTATATAAAAAAAATATATTAGTCTTAGCAAATTCTAAGAATAATAATGCATTTTAGAGAATTTCAATTTTTAGGATCTGATACATATGTCTCTTAGCTCTCTTCAGAAAATTCCCCATACAAGTCCATAAATATATTTATTTTGTATCAATCCTAGTAATAAGTAAATTATCTATAATATTGAATATAACTAGGAAACAGAAACCAATTATGGATGGGTTTGGAGTGATAAAATTTTGTACCATCTATTTATCATCATTATCTTGTCTATTTCCAAATTTTACTTTTATTTTTCATGAAATATTAGTCATTTAATAATTGTTGCTACATGCACATTGACTTATATGAAAGATTACTTATTTATATAAAAGAGCTTTTACTTTATCTTATTCAAGGGTAGAGTAATAGTTACAATTAATTTTTATTATGACAAATGTCCATTAATTTATGGTTCCAAAAATCCAGATTTGTTTATCACCCCAAACATGAGACACATAAAATAATCAGCTAAACAAATTACCACGTCTTATACTAAAAATAGCTGAGCTAATTAAGATTACTGTATTCTGAAATATCAGCTAAATAAATTAACCACATCTTGATGACTACTTATTCTCATAAAATAAGTTTTCTAATTTCAATGGCAACTAAGGTTGAAAAGTAATATTTATTATTAAAAATTTAAAAATTCTTAAAATTTAACTTTTTTAAAACACTTTAGAATTCCTAACTGGGTACAGTATATTGCAAACTCATAATTTCACACTGAATTCTTTAAAAAGCAAATGGTGAATATATGTTCTATAGTACATTCAGGTCACTAGAAGTTCTTTCTATCCATACTGAACTACAAACAAAAGTGTTTCTCTACTCCATATTACCATGCCATTACTAAAAAAAGAAAATGTACCAACTCCTCCATGGATTTGTTAATCGTTATTATGTAATTTAAAAAGTTTGATTGATAATAACATTATACTTTTTCATTGAGTATAGGTAAGACTCTGCCCATTATGTCAGAAATATAATAATAGGGAAGAACAGGAGATCATAATTCTGCAAAGTGTATAATTTTTTATATCCGCTGTGATATTTGCACTAATTATACAATTATAAGGAATTGTAAGTATTAAATTTGTAAAGAAATATAATTATCATAATATTATTATACAGGTTTATTGTATGACAATCAAGAGCTTACCTCATTGAAAATTTATCATATAATGCTAGGTGGGACACAGACTAGTTAATCAAAACTATATTAGCAAACTATAAAATTTTTCA
>JADRCO010002414.1:0-13768 GCA_021464525.1 Rhizophagus sp. LPA8_4_AMF
AAAAAAAAAAAAAAATTTTTAAATAAAAAAAAAAAAAAAAAAAAAAAAAAAAATTATTTAAAAAATGAAAAAAAAAAAAGAATAAAGTAGATTTAATTTAAATAGGTTTAAAATAAGTTTACTTAATTAGTAGTTTATAACTAAAATGAAATCAGCGGCTTTTGAATTTAGAATTTATTTTGTTTATCTACAAATATTTTGTCATGATCTTCAAACAGCCCACAATTACGGCTGATAAATGTGTAACTTCCCAGATAGTGATAAATTACTTAAAATAGCATATCATTGTAATAATCTTAACGTATCAATAACATCATAACGAACATGCTTTTTATCGCCGTTTTCAAAATAGTGTATGATAATATATTTTGATGGAAAAAAAATTACCGGTATTCTCTTATGGGTACCAGAAAATATTCGTGAATACCAGCTGATATTCATAAGAGAATACCAGTATTTTTTTTTTTTCATCAAAATATATTAGAATACACAATTTTGAAAACGGCGATAAAATGAATTTCAATACTCCGGCATAACGGGCATAACGTGATATTTAACCAATCAAATACGTCAAATATCCCTAAATCAGCTCTCGTTATAATCAAAACAAAGTGAAAAACCGGAAGGGTTCGTTAAATCAAGAGCTGACTACAAAGCAATTTAATTATGTGCTAGATTTATGTGTTTTATTTGAAATATCATAAATGTTCATTTGTTCATTTATTCATTTACCATAAATGTCACTAACTGGATTAACATATTGAAATAAGAAACTGAAAAAATTTGATATATTCAAATTTTATTATAATTTATTGAATGGTTTTGACTTTTGTAAAATAACATTATTTTTACGTCACAATACGCTCTAAATACAAGAGACAAATTCAATTGTAATCTAAATTAGTTTTCTTTTCGTAAGGTTTCTAGTTCACGAGAAAGTAATACTCCCATATTAACTTCGTACTAAAAAGAAATATTAATAATTTATATACACATGAATTTAATTTTTAATCTATCATAAGTATTTGTTTTTGATATTTTTAATTAGTTTACGTAATGAAATATTGCAGTTCTTTTCATTTTTTTTTTTAAAAAAAAATTACAGGCATTATACTGATATAAGGATTCTACTGAGTGAAATATTCATTTCACTTTTTTATAGGTGGAACTTTCACTAAAATATTAATAATGCCGCAATAAGAAAATTTAAATTTTTTCGTGTAAAAATAATACCAAAATAATACCAATAATATTATCTCCACTACCAAATATGGAGAGTATGTACAAACTATAAAAGATAATTATCGTTAGATCGAAGAATTCTATTACAATAATAAAATTTTTGTTATAACAATCAATATTTTTGACGAAATTATTTAAGCAATATAAAATAATTAATAGTTACTCGGCACGAAGTGCTGAGTAACTGTTGTATTTGCAATAAGCCAATGTGATTGGTGGAATTTGCTGAGCATAGCTCAGCAAATTTTACTGATCATATTCTTATTGCAAATACATGTAAGGCACGATAGTGCCGCAGTTACGAGGTCACATTGTGCCGAGTAACTGTTTTATCAGGCTTACGTAATAGGTATTTTTTATACAACTTAGTAACTGGTTGTACTAACATAAATCACCAATTAGTAAATGCCTGATAAAAATTAATAATTACTATATTTAATTAGAACTGTTTTAAAGAATTTTTTTTTTTTTCTTGAAATCTAAGTACAAACTTGTTGAATAATTTTGTCTTAAACAAATTTTAGTCAAATCCATTCTTTTTATCTGTAAAAAGTGCAGTATTAGGGTTTCGGTAAGTTACGATGTAGTTTGAAGGAGTGCATTGTATTTTATACCTTGATTTCCAATTAGTCGTCCATAACTTTGATCATTTAAAATATTCAAGTAAACAATCGCTTAAATACTGAATTATCACTAGTTTTCTGCAACGGAAAATTGACAAATACATTTTTATAGTTTATTTTCATGATTTTTTAGTATGCTACTCAATTTTACTCGTGCTTTTGAATTTCATCAATCAACTATTGAGTGTATTATCACGAGATATTGGTAAAAAAAATATTTGTCGCGTATTGCCACAATATACATATATCCCCTCTACTTTTAAGTATTCTGGAGACTTCGAATTTTTTTCGGTTAGTGAAACCCTATTTGTATATCTCCTAATTTCTTCATACCGTAAGCCGGCCAAACTCATTCCACTTTAGACGACCCCCTTTTTTACGAAAATTTTGTAAAACTAACTCCAGAATTTAATCGACATTTTTTTGTCGAGTCAATCATTGAAGTTCAAAAATCATCTCTTTGTAAATAATTAGTTTATACTAAAATTATTGGAGCCTGTGCATAATGAGACTTTAATATTTAAAATAATTTAGAAACTCGGCATAAATTTACAGTCCTTGTTGATAAATCTCTTACAATAAATGATTTTTTCTTAAAAAAGTTTTTTTTTTTTTCTTTAACTTCATCTGTTTTGGTAATTTGATATTTTTGGATTCTCATATTATACATTTTACTATGAACATTGTATTCAAAATTATTTAGAAGAAAAATTTTCAGGCTAGATGTTGAAAATGGTGATATTGATAATTTAATTCAATAATGTCAAATAAATCAAATCATAAAGTAGAATGGATCTTATATAATAAATACTAAAATATATATTCTGAAATTTATAAAACAATAATTGAAAATATGATGAATGGGATTCAAAAGGAAAACAATTAAAAAGATTTGAAGGCAACAATGGTGTTAAAAGAATTAGAAAATGTTGAAAGTTATAATAGAAGTTGGTTTGAGGAGGTATAGATTATAATTAAAAGTATTTAAAAATGAATTTATTGAATTTTTTAATTACAATTCCTTGTAATTTTGTAGGTAAATCTCATTTACATATAAGTACCAAATCTGACTTTATAGTTGGTTAGCACAAGAACCGATAAATGGAATTTTATATGCTTGTAATGAATTGCATGAATATAAATTTAAGAAAATATTTACAATAAAATCATAATAAACTTACATGTCTAATTCATAGAGATTTACATCTGGAAATATATTGTTTAGTCAGATTAATCAAAATTTTGTATTAGTGATCTTGGACAAGCTGATAAAACCATTATAGGTAGCATGATAATTTATATAGCTCCCAAAGTTATTACTTAAAAAGTATTGGCATGCTTATATGAAAAGTTTCATCTAATCAACCACTATTTTATTAATAATTATTAATAAACATAGTTATGATATTATAATAAATAATAAATGTATAGAATGAACCAGCAATATAAAAAATTAATGAAATAATACTGGAATGCAAATATAATAAGATCTGATGATACTTATAAAAATAGTAGATACTTATAAATCATATTGACGAAATGAAAATGATGCACATAAACATTACAAATATGAGTCAAAGTCATAGTGTAGGTCAAAATTTTGAGTAAATCCGCACTCGGTAATGCAGGCTGACATTACGATAGCATTGGCCATCATTACCGATCACGTGCACTCGAGTATAATGTATGTATAAGCGTTAAAAGGTAAAATATTGCCCAGGCTCGTAGCTTTCCAAATATACGAGAATTACATGTATTACAAAAGTTTATACTGTGCAGAAAGTTCGTGTTCTTATTATCATATGAAATTATCCCGTGATTCCCTATACCTTTTAAAAAAAACTAAAATAAATATTTTAGATAATATTTTCTATTATGTAATAATCAACGCATGATTGATATTTATAAAATTAGGACTAATTTTTAGCCGATAAAAAAAAAAATCGAAAATCATAACTTGCATCAGTGCTGAACAAAGGAATAACTACGAAATGAAATAGTCTTGATTAGAAGAAAGTGTAAAAGTTCTTTAATGCATCGACAATTATCAACAATTTAAGCTTTTAATATATAGTTTACGCTATTAAATCAATAATACCATCATGAAAATTATTATGGTAATAAAACTTAGATGAAATATTGTTTAAAATTAAAAAAACCGTAATTCCGTAAACGTTATCTGCTATGGTTTTGAAAATATTTTTATTTTTATTTTTTAAGATACGATGGAAATTAACATACAATATGTTTCATGACAAAAGTATACGTTAAATAATTATGTTTTAATATTTATTGCTATTTCTATGATTCATTTCTTTTTGACGTTTTTCTCTTCCATTAACAATCCATTCAATAATACCATTATCGTTATCATCTTCCCACCGTCTTTTTCCTTTACTATTGTCGACATCGGAAACTTTTTCTTGTACCCATTTTTTCACCGTATGAAGGAATTCTAATCCTCCACTTATTTTTTTATTTGCAAATATTTCTATATCATCAGGATCAAGCATTTCATCGGTCGTAATGATTATTAATTTAGATTTTGCTCTACTTAATGCTACATTCCATCTATTCATTTCAAACAAAAATTTTGATTCCTTAGATGTTTCATTGATATTAAATCCAAAACATGCTATCACAATATCTGCTTCTTGTCCTTGTATTTTATCTACTGTATTGATTTGTAAATTTTCTTTCTTTATATATTGTCCTAGTTGTGATGTAATTTCAAGTCGTTGTCGACGATATGGTGTTACTATAAGTAATTTTTGGTTTTCTGCTACTTTTGATAATTTAAAATAAGATGACGTAATTTTTTTTACAACATCAGCTTCAGTCTTAGTTTGATCTGACAATGTAGTATTAGAATTGTCCAATTCATTGTTTTTAATTATCACTAAAGTAATTGCTGAATCTGGAGACAAAATTTTTCGAATTAGAGAATTTACTTGTGATAATTTCTTATCGTCTAAAACAAGTTTTAGATTTGGATTTTTGGAAATATAGTTTTTGCCATAAATCTTTTGAAAAAATTCATTTAATTCTTTATTCTGAAATATAAAGTTAAAAGAAAAAAAAAAAAATAAGCTTGTTAACTTCGGTTAAATAAGATTAATTATTATAAAGGAAAATAAAAAACGTACCATTCTCCAATTCTCCTTAAGTTGTGTAGTAAGAGGTCCAAAATCATATTTCTGTTCTTTCAAGTCTTCTTCGTGCATAATAGAACCGTCTTTTCTGCGCATTAAGCATTGTTGTATTGATCCAAATATGAGAGGATGATCATGTGGAAATTTAGGATAAGAATTTTTAATAATTGGTCCTAATTGCTAATGTTAGAAAAATTCTTAATAAATAAATTTAATAGTATTTTAAAAATTATCAAAATTCTTAACAACGCTCATCATACCATATGATCACCAGCAACAATTAGTTTTCCGGTTCTTGGATTTAAACATTCAATTGCAAGAATGGCATCTGAGACCAATAACTATTAAGAAATAAAAATCACATATCTCAACAATTTAATCTTAATTATAAGTTATAATTTTTTTTTTTTTACTTACTTGGGAACCCTCATCTATCATCATAATATCGCATTTAATAGTTTTTCTTAATTTATACCAATCCCAAACAGTACCACCAATTACAACAGGACCTTTACAACTTGCAATCTTTTTAGATACATCTTTTTCTTCACATACATTTATCTCGTCACTTTTCATATTTCCAATCATACTAAAAATAGTGAATTTATTATAATATTTTCTCGTGCAGAAAATCCTTTCCAATAAATTCGCAATAGCATCCTTAGTGAAAGCTGTTACTCCGATTACATATTTCCTATCATTACTAGTATCTGTTAACTTTGATAACATACTTATGTACCATGTGACAAATATTGCAAGAAATTGTGTTTTTCCGGAACCCTATTAAATAGAAATAAATATTATTTATAAAACTTCGCTAAATAAAGAATAGTAGATATGAATTATACTTACAGGTGGCCCCCAAACGATTTGAAGTCTTTTTTTTAATAAATCTTCTGATATTTCTTTTTGCGATGGAGACATACAAAAAGTTTCTAGACTCGAAGTTGAAGTTGTACTTTTGATTTTTTTAAATTGTCGTTCTTCGATCAAAGAACCAGAACCCCATGCATTAGGATCTTTCAGAAGATCCTAAATAAATATTAAATTAAGACGCAAAGATTCAAATTTATTAATTAGAAAAGAAATTTTTTTTAGGACAAAAGATGAACGTCCAAGGCAACCAAGATTTGAAGAAAATCTTTACAAATTACTTCGTAAAGAAAAGCACTAACCATAAACACCGACTTGTTATCATCATTTCGTTCATCTATTTCAGTAAACGTTGTTAATACTTTATTAAGATTAAAATCAAAATAACGGTTGTAAAGGCGATAGTTTAAAGTTTTCTTCATATTCATATTTTTAAAGTCTCCTTTCAAATAAATTGTCTTATCCTCAAGTTTATCGAGACATACAATAGCCAAAGAAGGTACAGAAGGAATTTTATTGCGATATTCCATATCTGAAAATTTAATTGCATTCAGAAGACCCTTTTCATCATTATTATTATTGTAAATAAAAGAAAAATTATTAAAATTCCTGAATTTCGTGATAATTTAAATAGGAATAGAATACGCATAAATTATTTACATACCTTCGGATTATCTTTAACCAGAATAAATTTTTTAAATGGACTGGGATCTAATAGGCTAGCCTCTTTTTCGTTATTTATAATAGTGAATTTCACTATCCATTCATTATTTACTTTTTTAACAAAACGTTCACATCGTAATTGAACTCCGCGTATTAATTCATCTTGTGTAAAATCTTTTATTCTACTAGATCTAATTTTCATGCATTCAGTTATAGCTTCATATTGTTTAAAAAAATATAATTTTCCTAAATAATGATTATTAAATGACTTAATTTCTGTAAAAGTAAAAATTGGTGGTCTAAATATCAATATAGAAGCAATTTCATCTGTTGATTCTTTGAGAAGCTTGTAATAAGCTTTTATTACGGCATTGATAAACTTAATTCTTAGTAGATGTGCTTCTTGAATTTCTTGCGTAGAACTTTGTTCAGAAACCCATGAAGTATAAATATTTTCTAAATCAATATTCATAATGTGTTGTTCTAATGAATTTAATAATTCTTGATCATTTTCTGATATCGTTGGCTTTACCAGCTGCTGCCAAATATCAATGAAATGGTAAAATCCTGGTACATAAATTGCAAAATTTTCTTTTATCGCGTGTTCTAAAATAATCAATCTTGGGAATTCTCGCCATTCATTCTGACTATCAGGAATTTCCATAATATTATCATCTTTGCTTCCAGATGCTGTTATTAATGACGCATCTTCAAATAAATTAAACAAACATCTTGTAGCTGCGTGTTGTAATGTGCATGAAACGGTATTATCATCCGTAGTAATAATTTCCAACAAAGAATCCTGAATAGTTGTTTTTTCTCGTTCAGAGTAAACAAAGATACAAGCACGAGATTTAACTTGTGATAAATATTCAAAGCACTTCGTTAGCATAGTTACAAACCCATCTATCAAAGGGATAAATTTTTCTTGAGATTTCTTTGAAAATGATTCAGCGCGTCTATAATTTTGCAAAACTTTTCCTTCTCCAGTAAAAAGACATATTCCCCATCCGAAAGGACGTGATGAGAAAGGATCTAAAGACATTGTTATTAATAAATTATGATCCGTTTTTCGGGGAAAATTTGCAACTGGTAATCCTACAAACTTTTCGTGACGTTAATAAATCGTTAGTATAAACTATTATATTATATATGCCGATCAAAAAAAAAAAAAAAAATACGGAATCTTTATACCTGTGCTCGCTTCGTTGCTTTGGCTCTCAAATATGGAGAACTTTTTGATTTCTTATCATACTTGATAATTTGTTTAATCATTGATCTATCTTTAGCATCAATATTTAAATCATTAACAGAATTTGCCAAATCTTCGATATCAAATACATCTTGTGATGTCATAGATTTTTTCAAATTCTTGGCTTTCTCAAGTGATAAATATGGAATAATTGAAGTAGAACCTATAGACTCTTTCCTACAACTATCTACAAAATTACAAGTTTTGCATCTTGAGTTATAATGCCAAAAAGGTTCTTTAGTTGTTATAATTTTTGGTAAATCTTTACGAAAGAATTTTTCTATCCTTTGAAGCAACAAATCAATATTAAAAGTTTGTAAAGGCAAACGAGGTAAACGAATTCCGATTGTATGCGAAATCTTAAGTGCTGGAAACTCTTGAATTATATGTTTAAGAAGAAAAGCATAAGAAGCTGCTTGAAACTGAAAAAAAAAAAAAAAAATGTTAGGATTTATTCTACGGATCACGTTTCAAATGATTATATACTGTATTAATATATATATTATATTACTCTATACCTGATGAGAAATTCGGGTACTTTTCGAAGATTTTGCATCCCAAACCATCAATTTTTTTTTACCATCTTCTTCCACAACTTCAATAAAGTCTGGTATAAAACTTTTTAGTTTAATGATATCTTTTATACCCAAATAATCATAAAAATTTTCGGGTACATCAAATTTCATTTGATAAAATATTTGACCAACTTGAACATTTCTTAATAAATCTTTATATGATTTATCTCGACAATCTATTACATTATTTAATTCATTTTTGATTTTTGATTCAAATTGATTTCCACGTTGTATTGACGCTTCAAGTAACGTTAATTTATCTGTTTTATTCTTCTTGTTTTCGTTTGTTGATTTTGGTTCTTTGGAAACAATTTTTTGTAATAATTTTTCACAATTGAATTGGTAATATTTCGATAAATCGGATATCGAAATTGAAGGTACACCCTTTTATTAAGTAATAATAGGTTTCGGAGATTAAAATAAAAGAAGAAATAAAATAAGATGAACTGTTAATAAACATTTACTAATAATAGTAATTAGAAATTGTTTTTACGTGTATCGGAAAAAAGAGCAACAAGAGAAATTCTATATATTACCGCCGTTTTCAAAATGGTATATGCAGTTATATTTGAATAAAAAAAAAACGAATACCAGACACAAAATGGACGAAAATCGGACGAATATTGGTATTCGAATATACAATCACTAATAAACTGCCTACACCATTTTGAAAAAGGCGATAATAGTTATGACACGTTTGTTTTTACTTACCTGAGACATTTTTAATAGTTTTTCGAGATAAGATGGAGAAAAAATATTAGGGAAAAAAAATACGTACAGTATATATGCAAATAAATTTGGTAACTCAAACTCGACCATATCCCAAGGGGCGACTATAAACCAAACCAAGTTCGGTTAGGGCATTCGAAAGACCAGGTTTGAGGTACGGTAGAGTTTCGGATATTCAATAATTAATTATGTTATACAAATTTATCACGGAATTTACGGAATATACGAAATAAAATGATTGGAAACAATAGGTTGACAATTTAACCGAAATTTATTTAACTCCGATAAAATTGATTTTTGCACACCTGCACACCGGAGCATTTTTCCGCGTAGCCAATTAATCTTTATTTGGGCATACAAGGACCATAAGATTTTCGTTTATGGGGTTCCTTGTAATTTTATACTAACTTACACAAATTTAAATTCAATGCATCATCTAATCTTTTTCAAGTTATAATGCTTGGTTACACCAATGATCATTGCCATTTAAATTATTCGAAGAAATTTGTTTTTTTGAGGAATTTCTATTAAAAAATGAAACATTCATCTCCTGATCATCATAGTTTGTGTACCCTCTAGGTTATCAAAGAAACTTCTTTGTTAAAAATAAACGTTCGAATTGTTCTTTTGGAACCTTACGTAATACGTACCAAGCGTAATGTTTTGTTTCAATCGAGTGATCTACAACATTATGGCATCTTAAATAGTAAATCCCCGAGAATTATCAATTTGGTGCAATTATTCCAGAAATAGTACATAATACAGATTTTTTATTCGAATGATTGTACCTTGCATATAAAAGATAGTAACAAAAATTTATTGTCATAAATCTGCAATATTTTGAATTATGATTCATTCCATAGATACACTGTAGTAGGTTCCGTTAATTAATACTGTACTTGCGTTCTCGCAAATCCATTTTTTGATAATTTCTCAAACCTTAATCTAATCCTGCATAAAATCTTTTATCATACTAATCTAGTTTAAATGCATTTAGCTTCGCGCCAGTTGATGGCTGCACTATTTGTCAATCTCATAATGTTTTAGGGCTAGGGACTAGCTAGAATTAATTATCTGAAACGGCTAACGCTCAACATATAATCTTTTATCTACCTTTTTAAGGAATTTGCAACTCGTACAGTCGCGTCAGAAAGTAACGCCCGATTTGAAATTGAAGAACAAAAGCAAAAAAATATATATTTTTTCGCTAGTTTGTACATTAATAAAAAAATATTTATATCTAACTTGTTTCTTATATTACATTAAATATTCGTAACTCCGAAGCAGCAGCCTTCTCAAAAGTGGAATTATTCAGAATTTCATTTTCCTTTAGTGCAGTTTCAAGTGCAATTTTATTTCTATATATGTTAACATTTTTCTCTTATTTTGGAAATTCGTTTCAGTACATAACTAATATTTTTAACCATACAAATTATTGTATTATATTTAATTGTTCTTTTAAGATGTCATAGTTTCCATAAACATACAAAAAAAAAGAAAGAATAGAAATAAATGAAGCATTGTAACATAATCAATCGGACATTGCTTTCCGACGCGACCGTACATACTCTAATTTGATACTTAAAGTTTAATTTGGTAAGAGTGGAAATTGGTAGCTAAAATTAAGTGAGTTATTAAGCTTAATTTTTTGTGTCTTAAATTTCTTTTGTTGATTTTGCCAGGAACTAATGAAACATAAACATTTTTTTAAGTCAATATCCATATATCGTTTAAACGCTTTAAATTTAACAATTTATTTCTACATTTTTCTAAGTATTTAATACTTATAATTAAATTTAATAAAGAAATGTTGTGTTACTAACAAAAAAAAAAAAACTTTGTGCCGCAGATAAATAATAACTTTTATCAACTTCACAATTATTACTTTAGATATAATATTTAATAAATAATAAATCTCTTACGAAAAACGTTTCCAAACGCAATAAATATTGACTAATCATCTTATAATTGGACTTTCCCACAATCTTCTTTTTAGTTAGCATAACGAATTTTAAGATATTTATACGAATAAATTTTTTTTTTACGTATAATTAATTATCCGGGACTATTTTTTGTACTATCATAGACAAATTTGTGCTAACCCATGCATTTTTCTTTCCTTCTTTCCACTTACGACATCTCAATTTTCTTTTCTGGGATGATCCTTACCCCTGCTTCTTTCCATTGTGATTGTAATAAATTTTTAATACAATAATTTTTTACGATTTATGTTTTACTTCGTTATCATGAAGAAAAAAATTTATACGTTCCTTTTTCCTATAAAAACATGTTAAAATTGTATTGAGAAAGAAATAAAATAAATGCTAAAATACGTTTGTTATATCCACCGATCTACGGTTAATCATCAATTAATTAATAACTATTACGAAAATAATTGGGTGAAAAACACCATCACGTGTATAAAAATATTAATTTAATAAATATAAGTATTTTAACATCCTATTCCTATACAATGATTTATACATCTAGTTCCATCAAAATAACATCGCACTTATTTCCTACTTCTATATCGCGATGTTCCTACTTTTTCATTCCTAAATATCTAATATTTTCTCGTTCATATTACTACCTGGCATTACCGACCTTTTCCACTTTTATGTACTTTTGAACGCTCCAAAAAAAATATCGACGCTCTATACTTCCGAAGGAGGTATTACTACCTCGAAAGAAACCAAATATCTCAGACGTTTTGATGGCGCAGGAATCACATGATTCAAAAGAAATCACATGTTACTCAACTGAAACGATATACTGTACATCTTAAATAAAAATATTCCTATCCAAGACCGCTGATAACTTAAACAAGACGGGCTTTCAGATAATACTGATACCCATTTAAATATGAATTCTTTTATTTTTTTTTAATTCACTTTCCCTGTAAAAAAAGTCGATCCGTTTTTTATATTCCATTTTATTTCCGTAAAAGGCTCATATTTCCGGAATTAATGACCTTATATCACGGAATTTATCGAATTATTTTCTTTTTCCGTGAATGGATGAATGGATCCGTGAAAGGCTAATTTTTATGGAGTTTTTACAGAAATAACAGATAAAATGTTTTATAGAGTTTTCGCAGGCTTGCCCGCAAACTTGTCACTTATTTTACAACATTCCATTTTCAAATAGGTAGACTCTGTGCCTAACAGCTTATTCACACAGGGATTAATTTGACAACAAATTAGTTTAAAGAATTAAGCGGCTAATCATAATTTTTATATTTTTAATGTTTTTAATTTTAGTCTTCCACACTTATCGTTTCTATATGGGCGATGGTCTAACAGAACATTACTAACTTACTGTTTCATAATTATTAGCTTTTCTTTTACGTAGCTTGTTATTCCATATTACTTTTCTTTTAATAAATAAATAGATATTTTAACATCCTATTATTTAAATCAAGCGAAATCATACTTAACCAAAAAGACCTATTTGAGTATAATCTAATGATATTATTTTTACAAAATTGGTTTAAATTATTAATTTTATAGTAGTGTTAATATTTTATTTTTTTTTTAAAAAAAAAAGGAAAGATATTTTTGTAACTACAGTATATATGTTTAAATTAGGTCTTTACCTCGGGTGATTTTAATGGTACTAAAACAAGAATATTTATAAATAAGAAATTAAGAAAGTCACAAAAAGTTTCTTCATTCTCTCGGATTCTAATAATAAACTTTAAAATTAATAATAAAATTTTAATTATTATTTAATTTACTTTAATAGTATGATAATATACAAAAAAAAGATAAAATCATACCTAATTTGCTAAGGTCATAAATACTTACAACTTCTTACAACTTTATTGCACGTTTAAAAATTGGAAAATAAAAAATAGTTACTAGATATATTTAATATGTATTTAATAAATTTTATAAATCCTTAATTTTGGCCGAGGGTTGACCCAAATGATTTTTTTTTTTAATTTACGGCGATAATATCATCACGACTCACGATTCATATTAAGGCTGTAATCTTAAAGCACTTCCCATAATAAACATCCAATCACTTATTGGCAGTATACCCATGTGACACAGATGCATTTGAAAAATAGGATACTAGAATATTTACTCGAATGTTTAACAAAATAGCACAATTGCATTTGCATGGTTTACGCGTTGAGACTAGTGTTCCAATCCGTCAATCCCATCCGTATCGTGGTCGGATATCCGCCATTTACGGTTATCCAGATAGGATTTTTGTAAACAGATCGGATGAACGAGGATTAGGGATATCCGCAAGGATAATCCCATCCAGTGTTCAAAATTCAAAAGAAAACCTATGTTAGCACAGTACACATGATTATTTTTAGTTATATGAGCAATATTGGAGATCATGTGCGCTATATTTGTAATGCAAACATCAAAATTTAAGAGATGTTTGCAATGCGCACATGTTTAAATGTTTATTGTACATATTATATAATTTCTTTATTTTATTTCATTACCATAAAATATATGAACATGATGATTATTATATTTCATTATCAATATTTTCAAATTTTTACTAGTAAAACAATACTCATAAGCACTTTCATAGCGTCAGTTTTGTGGCTTACGCGTAACCAAATATTTACCCCAGTATCACCGACACTTTTCTGCCCCCACGTGATTTTTTGTGGCGCATCAGCCTAATTTGCTT
>JADRCO010002415.1:0-13767 GCA_021464525.1 Rhizophagus sp. LPA8_4_AMF
ATTATATAAAATTATAGTTTATTATAAAAATACATAAAATTATAATAAAAATTTATATATAATAGTAATTATTATAATTAAAAATCCATGGAAATCTATAAAAAATCCATGGAAATATTATAGAATATTGAATTTTGGCATTTTATCTTTTAATTTTAAGTGTTTAAACTATTTCAGTTTCGTCAAATGATTAAATATTTCAGTTTTGCCCAGTATCTCTAGTGGTAGATTTTAGCCTTTTATAGTTTATTTTTTTTTGTTATCTTCGGTACTAAATTTCTTTTTTTTAGGCCTTATCTATATTCAACCTTTGGACACATGGAATTTTGGTAAGAAATCAGGAAATAGCTTATTTAATGTTTCTTTATATTTCCCAACGAAACATTTTTTAAAGTTTTGGGTCTTTCCTTTTTTTAAGCAATTGGATGTTGGTATCAAAACTTTTCTTTGAATCTATTCCCTTTAACAAAATACTTTATTAACCTTTCAATATTTTTTTTAAGTGAACGAACCTTTGAAAGTATTAATTTTGGTGGGTATTAAAATTTTCTTTAGCTTATATGATTTATATCTTTTAGCAAAATGTCTTACTAATGTTTTAATTTCTTTCTTTTTTCTTAAGTGACTGGATCTTTGGATATGTGAATTTTGGTTGTATCAGAATCTTTTTTGACTTGTATTTCTTTAGCAAATATCTTACAAACATTTCACTCTTCTTTTTTTTAGACAAGCGAATATTTGACATGTGAATTTCATTAAAAAATTGGAAATTGCATACCTAATCAGAGGTACATTTTACAATTTCTATTAAACGTTGTGATGTGATGATGTGATACTTGTTGATTCTCTCTATAGTTTATTGAATAAGCAAAATAAAATCAATTTAATATCAACTTCAAACTTTTTTTTCAGTTTTTGCATTGTTTTTAATTTATTCTTTTAGAAAAATTTTGCTAATATCTTTTTTTTAGATTCGACTTATTCTTTAGACACGCAGGTGAATTTTATGAGAATTTTTATTTCAAAGAAACATTTTCTCACTTTTCTTTCTATTGTAGGTACCAGTTTTGATTTTTCTTTATTTTTGTCAGCTTTGTCATAAATTTTAAGACAGTAAGTAATTTGTTTCTTTTTTTCTTCTTTTTGTTTATTTTATTAATATATTTACCTTTTTTTAGAAACGAGTTGGACTTATTCTATACATATTGATGTAAAGAAAGGAATTATGATGGGTGATTGGAATACTTTTTTTTCATTATTTTTATTGATTCTATTAATATAGTCTTTTTATTTCTTCCTTTTAAAAATAGGTTTTACTTTAAATCCAAAATATATAGATGTAAATAGGACTAAAGTGTGTATTCAGAACTTAATTTTTTTTCGTTTGTTTTCTTCTCTTATTAATTAATTAATTATTTTTTCTTTTAGAAATTGCTTGAAGCCTTGAACGTCCATTCTTTTTAATGGTTGAGTGGCACTTTTCGCATTCTTATAAAACTAGAAGTATTATTGACACGTTGCAAGACAAATTCATGTTCTACTTGCAGTTAGAAAAAAAAACTGGAAAAGCTCATTTGTTATGGAAAATACCCGATTTTTGGATTTATAGATGGAATAAGAACAGTTTAAAGCCCCATTACCTAACAAGACCTAGTAATACATAAAAAAGCTATGGTAGGTGTTAGCATGAATTAGAATATGGGAGGTTTTTTTACCTTTAACACTAAAGTTTTTTTTTATCTTAATAAAAATATTTTAATAATATGTTATTTATAATACTTTTAACAATAAATTGTATTATAAATTTTTTATAATGAAAGTACAATATATTTAATGATTAATGTTGCAATAAATATTTAACAAGCTACTGTATAGTATCTCTACAAGACTAATAATGAATATCTTATTATGGTTTATATACAATATATTGTGACATCAATTATACAATACATTTAAAAATTTAGGTTGTTAGCAAAGCTATGAACTCAATAACGGTTCCCATAACCATTCCCTAGTAATTATATATGTTGATTGTTAATGACTAAGTGTAATATTATATTTTTATTAAATTTTTACCTTACTTAAATTTTTAATGGTTTTTTTTGAAAAAAAAAATCAATTGTGAAACAAGAAAATAAGATAAAAAGCTGAAATTTTATACACTTAATATTACCCCATTAGTAACAAATCTATAAAACTTGAAGTAATTTCAATCACTGACTGGTTTCTTATTTATTGTGTTTTTGCAATTCCAATTACTTTTTGCCAGTAGTCCAGTACTATAAAAATAAAAATAAAATAAAAATATATAGTTTAAAATTTTTGAATTATACAGTACCTTAAAAATAAGGAATTTTTGAAAATTTTATATAATCAATAAGCAAACTTCATGTATAGTCAATATATAAATTGTATGTAATCCTGATAATTTATATTTAAATGAAAAAAATACAGGTAAATATATGCTAAAATATTTATTTATAGCATATATAATTGCAAATATATTTTGATATTGGTTCATATGATTCCAATTACTGTATAGCACTGCCTAAGGTACTCCGGGTCTGTATCAATTTCAACGATTTAAAAATTGTATTATACCCGGGGGTATCTTGTATGGAATATGGAAAAATTGACCAGAATTAGCCGAATTTCTGCCAAAATTAAGATTTTTTAACAACAACATATCATATCCGGGTATATTACTATGGGGTACGCGGAAAGGGGGGGGTACCTTAGGTAGTACTATACGGTATTGTAAAATTATAAAATAATGTGATAATTAATTAGTACTCCTTAAAATTACTTTTTGTAATACCAGAAAATCTATACAAAGCGAAGGAGGAGTCCGGCAGTTTATTCGAAATTAATTTTATCACGTGAAATTAATATCAGTAAAAAAAATAATAATTTCAGCAAAAGTTAGCTATAATGCCGGCAAATATGATTGTCGGCCAAATGACGTTTTACCTCATCCAAAAATATATAAATGACGCAATCACAACATAATTTTTTTAGAAGTGCATCACGTGTAATGATGTAATAATGATAAGCTATTTATCTTTTTATGGTTGTTCTAGGCAAGGGATTTTGCAAAATTGCATTAAACCTGCAGGGTTTCTTTTTTTCCCAAAATATAAGGTCTTTTTTTTAATAATTTTAAAAAGCAGAATTATTTTTATTAAATAACGAAAGTAATTCCTTTCCAAAGAATAACTTAAACAAACATGAGTACCGAAGAAAAAGCTTCTATTGCTTTTGAAGTAGAATTTAAAAAAAACCCAAATGCACCTATTCCGGATCATATTAAGGCCAAGTTGGTCGAGGAAGAGGGTAAAAATTTAAGTGAAGACGAACTTCGAACAAAACTTCAAGCAAAGCTTGACGCAGCAGAAGAAAGAAAGAAAAAATTGGAAGAAGAAAAAGCGACTAAAGCAGCTCAAGAAGTAGCTCATGCCAAACAAGTAGTTGAAGAACAAAGAAGACTTTCTGATGTTCAAAAAGCAGAAAATAAGGCCAAATTACAAGAAAATTTGGATAATGCTGAAGCAAGAAGACTTGCTAAACTTGATAAGAAGCCTAGTCCATAGAAAATTGTAAGTATTTTTTGTTTTCCTTTCTTTTAGGGTATGATAGTGGACACTTAGCCTTTTTTTTTGTAGTTAACCAATGGGTTTCACGAGCATGTTATACGGTTTTATAAATACATATATATACACATATATATACCATTATATACATGTCATGCCATTTCATTTTTTTACTCATTTACTAAAGATCATCCTGTAATTTACGCGCATGTAAATTCTTTTGCAGTAAATAAAGTTTTAATTCATCTAGCCCTTATTTGTTTTAATCCAAAACTAAAATAAAATATTATTAAATATAAGTGTTATCTATGATCGTATTTCATAATGCTTTATATTGATGAATAAAGACGTCCTTAAAATCCTTAAATTGTAGGATTTTCGAATGCTAGAAAATCGAATGATCTGTTAATAAAAGTATTCTCGAAATAAATTTAAATGAATAATTAGAAAATTTACCTGAAACTCTTTTCAAGTTACGCGTTAGAAAGTATATTAAACGTTGATTTAGTGGTAACTACCTTGGTTACACTACCTCCAAGAAATTATCACAAAGAAAATTTTGATTTCCTAATGTAGCTTGTGCGAATTGCATGGAAACTTAATTAGTAATTTATGTGACAAATTTTGTTTCATTTTCATTAATTCTTTTTTCTTTTTTTCGAAAAGTTGAAAATTTATTTAATATTTCACTTTCTTTTTTTTCTTTTTTATATATATATATTTTTATCATTTCACTCTCCATTCTTTTCTTCGCCTTCATTCTCTCCCTATAGCGGTTACGGGTAACGGCGGTTACAGGTAACATACAAAGTGCGTATGGCTTTTATGCACATTAGCGTATATACATAATGTTACTGTATGTATTAATTAATTATTTTGAACAAACCACCGTCTTTTTAAAGGTATTTTAAAGAAAACCAACACTTTAATATAATTCCTTCATCAATAACCATGAAGTTATTCAAGGTAAAGCCAACTTCGAATTAATTAAATTAGGGTTGAATTGGATAAAAATTAAAAATCAATTAAAATGACGTATTTTTTAGATAATGGTAATGTTATTTGTCATAGCATTAGTTGCTTTAATTAATTTGACGGATGCCGTTCCTCTATCCAATGATCCAAAGACCGGTGAGCGTCTTATTATGTAATTGGGAAATTGAAAACAAGACAGCCTATGTCACGTGAAAATAACAAATATTATATTACATTTAAATTTAATAGATTTAGTCCTTGAGAAACCTACTATAATCCTTGCCAAGAGAGATTTGCCAACAGGAAGTGCCAGTGACCCTGATATTATTGCTCCTCCTTCTCCTGATTATAACAACGGAAGTCAATTAAAAAGACTTGCCATTCCAATTGGTGTTGTAAGTGGTGTAGTACTCGGTTCTATTGTTTTATATCTTGTTTGGAAATGGTGTTTCAAATCTTCAGAAAAATAATGGAAAAAATATTTTTTTTATATATATTTGTATACAGCATATATATACATATAGAATAGAATTATTGAGTTTGGTGTTGGCGACTTAGAGGTTAATTGGTAGTTAATGTTTTATTTTATATTAGATTAATTATTTATTTTCGTTAATTCCCGAAATCTTTTTCTTAGAACATTTTTTTTTAACAACCGAATGAAATTTATTCATGTTCCAATTATGAATTTTTCCATCTTAGTCCAAAAATTCTTATTGACTGAATTAAGTAAAATATATTATTGTAATACTTGTTACTAGTGCAAATTTGGTTAATAATTAGTAACCCTATTTGGTCTCGCACTTTTTGTTCTATTCAAAATATATATACTTATATTACTTTTATTGTACAAAAATTATATTATGTAGATACAATTCCTTATATAGCAGTAACATTTATTAAATTATCTTAATCAAACGCATAGAAGTTCGATCCGTTGAGATTACAGTTGCATGTGTAACATATTTATGTTTCGCAATAGAAAAAAATCTCGGGTAAAATGGTAATCTAAGGGTTTCCTGTAACTTTAAAACGAATAAGCGCGCTTTTTACCGAATTTAGAATACTTTAAAAAAATTTGTACGCTAATATGCAAATACTAAATTATAAAGTAATAAACAGTGAACACTTAACTAAAACTTTTTCCTATTTTTTCGCTTCTTTTATTAAAATTCCCCCCTTCCCTCCTTTAACCCCCCAAAATAACACGCACAAACTTTAAAGTTATTATTATTAACTTTTCCTACCTTTTTTTTTATTTTTATTTATTCTACAATATTTATATATGAAATTTATAATAAAATGACTACATCAGTCCTAGTAGTGAGGGCATTATACGATTTTAATTCAAATGATAGTTCGAGTTTATCTTTTAAAAGGGACGACATTATACAGGTGCTTACACAACTAGAATCTGGCTGGTGGGATGGGCTATGCAATGGTGAACGTGGGTGGTTTCCAAGTAATTATGTAACAGCTTATGAAGAGGATGATTTACTCGACGATGAGGAAAAGGTTTGACTTATTTCAAAAAAAAAATAATTTTTTTTTTTAAAAAAAATGAACAATTAAGGAATTTTATAAAAAAATATATTCTTTTAGTTATCAGATTGGATTCCTCAACAAACTCCGGATGGGGAAATTTTTTATTACAATACAAGAACGCAAGAATCGGCTTGGGACCTACCAATTGATGATAATGATTCAGAATCTATTTCAACTAACATTAGAGATACGATGAGTAGTAATAGAAGTTTGAGACAGTTACCAGAAAATTGGATACAAAGACCGACAGAAGACGGTAATACTTATTATTATTATAATGTTGAAACTAAAGAGATTAGATGGACTTATCCTGGGAGTGGTGCTACAAATCTTATTTCTGATAATTTCGATGTTGATGAGGAAAAAGATGACGAAAGAATTGATTCGCATGTCACTTCTGCTCTTGTAGAAGTAAATCAACAAGATTTAGAAAATAATGAAATTGCCGATAAAGCAAGTATTGCAAGTTCACAAAGTAGTCAATTAAGTTCAACCACGGTTGATACTATTCGGCAAAGATCTCAACAAAGAAATTCAATTGAAAATGTAAGTTAGTAAATCATTATTATTTTATTATTTTAAAAAATTTTCATTTATCGTAATATGCTGATTAATTAATTTTCGTGATTTAGCTTCCACCAAATTGGGGCCAAAAAACGACACCTCAAGGGAGAGTGTATTATTACAATAAATTGACAGACGAGACAACTTGGAGTCTTGATAATATTGATGCCGAAGGTCATTTAGTAAGTAAAAAAAAAAATTCTTATGGTAAAATAATAATAAAAAAAACTAAAAATTATTTATTATTTTAGATAAGAGTTGAAAATGGCAATATACCAAATGGAAATGAGTCAGGAGATGAAGTTCAACATGAACCATCGTCTCCAGCTTCCATAAATCAACTAGATCAACCTAGAAAATTCTCGGAATCCTCAATCTTCATGCTTCAACATTCTAACGAACTCACATGGGATTCCTTATCGCAGAGTATTGGTATAGCTATTCAAAATCTTAATTTAGCGGCTAGTGAAAATCTCAAGCAAAATTACACAAATTGTACTAATGATATTGTTGAAAGTATTAGAATCATGCTTTATGCATCTGGAACTGTTGAAAAAGACTCACCTGCAATTAGACAAGATAGGAATCTAAAGAATTATCATAGACATATAATGGCTTCACTTTCTAAATTAGTTCTTTCAACAAAAGTGGCTTCAGGTGTATGGCCTCCACCGGATTCTGCTCAAAAAATGAGAAACGATGCCGATGAAGTTTTAATGGCTGTTCGACAATTTGTTCAAGCCGCCGAACAGACTGTAAGCATTAAAAGAGTCGATCCAAAACTCCTTGAAAGCGCTACAGGTGGTTCGTGGCGTGGTAATAATTTGTTGTCAACACAAACAAATGGAAATAAGATAACTAATGGACGAGTACCAAAACCACCATCAATTTCATCAAGTGTAAATTCTCAAGATAACAACAGCGCTCCAAATTCACCTACAAATTTTACAAATTTGCGTTCTTTGACACCTGATCTTATTGCTTCTTTGGATCAGATTTCTCGTACTGTAAATCAAGCTATCCAATTACTTCTTAGTCATGTTAAAAAAGTCATTGATACTCCTTCCAATTCAAGTGTAAATGTTTCTTTTTTTCCTCAGCTTATTTCACAAACAAAACAAGTTGTTACTCAAGTCGGACAGTTTTTACCTTTAATTGAAGAAATAAATTTGGAGGAATTAGATGAATCTAGTTTAGGAACAATAAATGAATTTAATATCGTCAAGCAAGCATTATATAATAATATAGCAAAATTAGTTATTTTCGCCCAATCAGCAACTGATCCATTAGCTTCATTAAATGCTCTGGACCAAGTTTTAGTTTCTACGAATATGGTAGATAAAGCAATAAAAGATGTAGTTATTGCTACAAAATTCCTTGTTGAGGAAAAAGCTGAACAAGAACAGATTAAACTGCGTCCAAGAAGACCTAGTATCGTTGAAATTCCACCAACCAAGAGGCGTGTAACTTCAAGTTATAGTACAAATTCTACTTCATCTAATACTAATAATGCCCTTGATCAAATCGTGGAGAATGGCTCAAGTGATTCAACAGAAAATCAACCTAATCCGATCTCTCCAGTTTCCTCTTCAGCAACAACAGGTTTACAAACTGTTCCCGAGAATGATATTATTTCAACTAATGGTTCAACATTAATTGGTGATTTAAGTCCTGATGAATACGATGCTCAAGTTTCACCGACTTCAGCTAATGGACGACCAACTGGCAATCGCGCTCGTTCTGATAGTACTGTTTCCTCTAAAACATATAATGATACTGCATCATCTCACACACATCCTCCTTTACAACGTTCACAAACTCAACCTATTCTTTCTTCATCAGTTTCGGCTGATTATCCGTTTTCTCCATCTCCACCACCTACAAGTGGAAATTCGAGTGGGACGAAATCACCACGCACTGAAAATAAAGTTACTAAATTCTTTGGAGAGGATGTTCCTTCAAATCTTACTCAACCAAATAAGCAAAAAGAAGATAAACCTTGGTTCCTTAATTACGATTATGAACCATCTGAAATGATATTTAATATGGAAAGTTATGTCAAAGGAGGAACTCTTAATGCTCTTGTAGAAAGATTGACCATGCATGATTTATTAGATTCAAATTTTATTGCTACATTTTTGTTGACGTATAGGTCTTTCTGTTCAACAGATGAATTTTTTGATATGTTGGTTAAAAGATTTATGATTCAACCACCCGAAAACATAATTCCCGAAGAATTAGAAGTTTGGCAGGAAAAAAAACAAACGCCTGTTAGATTAAGAGTTTTTAATATTATGAAAACTTGGTTAGAAACGTATTATATAGATGGTCAGGATTCGCATTGCCTGGAAAGAATGAGGGAGTTTGCAACTACAACAATGCATGAAAATATGGCTTTTGCCGCTGTGAGTTTAATAAAAGTAATTGAAAAAAGGGTATGTAATTAATTATATATGTTTATTTTTATTTTAAAAATTTTTTTACTTATTTATAATGTATTTATGTCTTTTTTAACAGCAACAACAACCTAAAGATGCTGTATTTAAGGCACTGGTACTAACGAATAGTGATAGGCCGCCAGCACCAATTTTACCAAAGAATATAAAGAAACTCAAATTCTTGGATATAGATCCTTTGGAAATTAGTAGACAGCTAACTTTAATCGAATGTAAATTGTATAATAAAATCCAACCTGTTGAATGTCTAGATAAGGCTTGGAGTAAAGAGGAAGGTGGTGATATAGCAGCAAATATCAAGGCCATGATTGTTAACAGTAATCAGGTAAATTTTAATTATATAAAACTGATTATTAATAAAAAATTTTTTTTTTATTTGAATTACTTCGAATTTTTTTTTTGAATTTTCTCGTACTTTTTTATTTTAAATTAGATAACTGGATGGGTAGCAGAATCGGTTTTAAATCAATCGGAGGTCAAAAAGAGATGCTTGTATATCAAACATTTTGTAGCAGTAGCTGATAAATGTAGAGCTTTGAATAATTTCAATTCGCTTACAGCTATTATCTCTGGTTTGAATTCTGCACCTATTCATCGTTTAAAACGTACTTGGGAAATGGTTAATACAAAAACCATTCAGACACTTGAGACTCTTAATAAGATTATGAATTCAACAAAGAATTTCGCTGAATATCGAGAAATGTTGCACAGTGTGAATCCACCATGTGTACCATTCTTAGGTAATAAGGACATTTTATTACTGCCTCTCACACTTTAAGGAGTCCTTAAAAAATGAGATTTAATAAGTTTTTTGATTTTTTAGGCGTATATTTAACTGATCTTACATTTATTGAGGATGGTAATCCAAATACCCTCAAAAAATCACGGCAATTGATTAATTTTTCAAAACGCATGAAGACAGCAGAAGTCATACGTGAAATTCAACAGTATCAATCTGTACCTTATAATCTTGCTCCAGTACAAGAAATACAAATGTTTATAAAGTGTCATTTGCAGGATAGCCGAGATGTTGGAGATTTGTATGACCAAAGTCTTAGCATGGAACCAAGGTAATTAGTGGCTTTTTTTATTTGTTCGCAATTCTATTTGAACGATATTAAATTGAAAACTTAATAGTATAGAAGAGTTCTCATATTAATATGTTTTGGAGAATTAAATATTATTATATGTTGGTCAATAATGTTGTTTGAATACAAATATCTTGACTCACTTAATTTATATGTAATTGATAATAGGGAACGAGAGGATGAAAAAATTGCTCGCTTATTACAAGAATCTGGCTTTTTATAAAGTTTTCCAGAGCAAATCTTCCATCCGAAACGCCAATTTGTTTAATTTCAAACAAATTTCCATATTTCCGCATCACTTTTTACCCAACGCAGTTCTTTCCGTTGTTTATCGCGAGGTACGCTTTTAAAGAAAAAAACATTAGTCACGTATAAATTTTTCTCTAAAAAAAACAACTTTTAAAGATAATTCCCTATAATGATTAGATATTGAAAAAATAAAAACAAAAAACAAAAAAACAGAGGAAAAAAAAAAAATTAAAGCAGCGAGTAGATATTCGCTTGGAAAAACAAAAAAATTTTTTTTTTAAGATTGGTGCAAAAAATAAATAGAATCCGTAAGATTTTTTATTGTTAAAAATTGTTATAGGGAGCCGAAAAAAAAAAATAATAATTATTACGAACAACTAATCTTATTATGAACCTCTATGTTATGAACCAAAATTTAATTTATAGTTTAAAAGACAAATCCGTTCTTGAACATATTTAAATTTTATGTAAGTAAATTATTTGGAGTTATACATTGTATATTTTTTTTCTCTCAATTAATTGAACTAAATATAATATATATATATATCATACATTTACATTCTTATTCGTTTATTCGAAAATTAAATAAAATAATGTACGTACAAATTTACTTTAGGAGTTTCTTAATAAAGTAAATTATTCCAAATGAATTAAAAATTAAATCTAATGATGAAACCGCATCAATCATTTTTTTCATATACTGATAAATTACTTTTTTTACTATGCTTATTAATTTTTGTCGAAGTATCTATATTATTTGCTGTATTATGTGAGAGTCTATCAAGAGTCTATAGTCACGATGTATTCAGAAAAGTATACAAATATACCTTCGACTTCTCTCAAACTTTCTCAAATTTTCTTGAAACTTTATAATCTCTTACAGGAATATAATGACATCATTAAACTGTTTGGTACTAGGACAAGCTCCTACTAATATTTTCAGTATTTTCTTTGGTGAAAATTTTCCTGTCCGTGACTTTCAAGTCAAATTTGATGTTGCAGGATTCAAGGAAGCTCCCTCTGAAAAAAGTGGAATAACCGCAATGGATATCTGGAAAGTTGAACTCGACTTCCATGAAATTAATAACATTTCTACCGAAGATGATATTAAAAATCATGACAAAGAGCGAGTAGATGATAATCCTATGTTGAAATTCAATAAATATTATAACGAAGACAACAAAAAGCCTAAGGAGAGGTATCTTCATATCTTCGTAGTTCCCACTTCCGCTGGTAAGTGTCTCCCAACATTTTACCTCTCGAACAAAATCGTACATCACATTCCTCAATCATGATTTTTTTTCAAAATTAGAATCTTTGAAAACCGGTAAGTGTGCATACAATCGCTATTGCTTGAACTTATTCAAATGCCGATTTTAATGTAAATTTATTGTCTCTTTTAGTTGGAGAAATTATTAAGGAAATTTCGAAGAATTTGATAGGGCTTAAGCCTAAATCACCTGACCAATTAGGCAACATCGTGACTTTTAGTTAGAATTAACGAAACCGCAAGAGCTAATGTTGAGAGAGGATAGGCAATTCGAATTATTGGTGTATCGTCTGTGTAGGAGCCTCTTGGATAGGTAAGTTTCTTATGCCTATTTTAAATGATTTATATATTAGTATGTCATCTGTATCTGAAATTTCTTGAATAGGAACGGTTTGGAATGGAACTTTTTAATTGCATCAAACAAAGTTGGGAACCGCTACAAGAATGGGATGATGTACATATTGAATATCTATATATGAATTTTAGAAATGGCCTTTACCTTGATGACTATGACTGCGAACTTACACCAACAGTAATTTTTGGTTGCGGACTGCTTTTGCATTCTTCTTTGAAAAATACAACATCTCATTTCAAGTATTCCGCTCTAAAGCTCTTGTGTACGGCAACGATATTTTCATTTTTGAGTCTGTTATTGATTATTGCTATGTATCTCAGAAGTTCTCCAACAAACAAAAATTATTCTTGTATCTTCATATTGATGAATTTCAAATTATTGATGCATGGGATGCAAAACAATAAAAACAAAAATATCTTTAAGAATATGATCCGCAACCTTGCAAAATACATGCTTACTGAAAACTTTGTTTATATACAGATATTCCTCTCAGGAACGACACCACGAGCTATTGCTGAACAAAAAAAAGCTACAGATATCTCATTTCAGTTTGTTGATTGTCCATTTGGACAATGCATCGATGATTCGAATTATGGACCATTTTGTGACAAAATTTGAAGCACCAATAAAAACCGCGTATATACGTGGAAGCTTTGTGCTCCATTTATACAACTTCTGATGGATATTGGAGGGCTACCTCGTGCACTTGAACGACTCTTTATAATATGTTTAAGACATTATGTAATAGTGGAGAATTTTTTCAGAAACTTAAACAACATAATTAAGATAATATTTTCACAACTGTTAAGAATGATCTTCAAACAATGTACAACGTTTATGAAAAGTAATGAGAAACTTGCGAAGGATCTTTTGTATCATTGTGTTGAGGGGATCCCTATTAATGAATACAAGTGCTTAGATGAAGAGCAAAATTTATCAGTCAAAGATCTGCAAAGTGACGGGCATTTTGCTCTCTCTCTATGCGAGTCAGGTTTATACCTTATTGAAATGTCATTTTTTTTTATTTGCACTTATAATGATATCTTAAAGATCATTGATGTGGAACTTACAAAGAAGACCTTTAATGTAAATAATATTATGTTTTGGCAAGAATGGAAATTATTTGTAGCACATCATTCGCGACAATCTGGCCATTAAAATGGGAAAGGATAAGCTATCTTTTCGAGAACTACATCCTGGTGCTTATGGAACGAAAAATGACTTAGGTATTATTATGAAATTGAAAAAGCTCTGTATATTTCCATTAAATTTAAATTTGATCCTTAAATCTTATGATCAAAGATCTGCTGGAAGGATGGGCATTGTGTTGTTGTTAATGGTACCCACGGTATTACCTTGGTTCCACAGAACGTTGTTCTGCTGAATTTGCAAATATAATTCTTGTTATGGAAGATGAAACTGGAGTTCATTATCTCATAATGGGCGATTATGGCTCAAAAAAGATGACTGAAAAAAAGTTTATGAGGAACTGAAATATATGCACTCAATCATTAAATTAATCAAAAAATAGGGCAGAATCAAGCTTTAATCTTCTTGTAGGTGCTGTGTTTGCTTAAATCAATGTTTTAATGTACACTCCCCGGTAAAAAGTATCCGACCACCATAAATTACAATTATAATTGTGCAAATATGCTTCTAAGTAAAGTATTTTTTT